>CABFPE010000325.1:525962-539051 GCA_900660155.1 Hofstenia miamia | reverse complement strand
AAATCCTTATCAGGTAGAATGACAACAATCACGTTCATATGGTAACAAATTTTTCGTCAGTTGAACCTACCACCAAAGTCGATCGATTCAGCGCCACGAAAAAGAAAAAGCCAGCCAATCAATCAAAAATGACCCAAGAATACAATCGACATATGGTTGATTATAATAATATTATTATAAAATCAAGTAAATTTAGGGGAAATTATTTGTAAAACTGACGATGACTTTGTGTGTCGAAATATATTTGAATGCTTTGTTAAAATAATGTATATACTTCCTTTAATATTTTTTCAGCTGCCAGCATACATACCAATGTCCTAGAAACGCGCCGACCAGTGGGTCAACAATTAGCTAGCAATTGAACTTCTCAGTTTGTTTCTTAATTTCATAAAACTACCTCAAAATATTTCTTTTATGACATTTCAGCCAGAAATATTACCGTATTTTTCAAAAAAAACAATGTTACCGGATATCCGGAACTGATTGTGAATTGCTGATTTTACCGGATTCCGGCACATTCCTACTTCAGATACTTCTAAGGAAATGTAGATTAGCATCCAGTAATTTGCCGAAAATATCCATTTCTGAAAATTGCCATTGCGGACGAAAATGTATATAGACAAGATATCAATTACTTCCTGTTCGTGATGCAAAACTCGCAGTCATGGAACATTTTTGCAACATTGGGAAACAAAATAACCAAAAAAATTGTGTAGTCATTTTAATATAGAACTCTGGAAACTAAACATACTTTAGCAACAAATTAACCAGAAATAACTTCTTTGTAATCAAAATATCAAAATGTCACCTAATATGCTATTAGGTAAAAGGCACAACAGAAACCTCATTTTCTTTTAGACTCGCAAAACACAAATGCTAGTGAATTTGAAACATCTTATAATCTTCTAATCTTAATTTGCACTGGCCATCCTTTTTGTAAATTGTTTGAAAATTACTATATAAGCAAATAATGCGTATTTGAAATATGAAAATATTCTCTTGAAAAACAATTTGGCTTTCGTAATGGATATAGTACTCAAGATGTAATTTTATCAATATCAGAACAAATAAAATTTAGCCCTTTATAAATGTAGTTCGTGTTACACTTTTTGATTTAAGTAAAGCTTTTAACTTAATTAATTTTAACATTGAAAGACAAACTAAAGTATTATAATTTTTATAACAAATCTATTAACGCAATAATGAACTTCCTTAAAAATCGACAACACCAATTTATACCTAATGGGAAAAAATCAAAGTATATTATTACTGACCGAGAGGTTCCATAGTGCACAGTTCTCGGTCCAATTTTATTTGCAATCGACGTTAATGACATTACCCATTGGAATCCAAAGAATCGCAAATTTTGTTGTCCCAACCAATTCCAATCAAATTCCAATGTCCAATTGGAATCCAATTAGATTCTAATTGCAATGGACAAACCTGCAAAAATATGACAATGCATCCGAATATCGATTAAAATACAAAATACTATCTCCTTACCACCAAATTCAAATTCATGTGTTATCCGTAATCAGGCTCGCAGCCAGGATTTCGTTTCGGTATGGGCACAAAATAGATTTTTTTAATTTTGAACGTTGATAAAATTAAATTTTTGATACCTATGCTTTTTTTATTTAACTGTTAAAAATCTATTGCTAAATTGAACAAGAATAACGCATACAAAAGATATAATTTTCAAAACTTGACAAGTCAAAATTCATAATTCAAACGTAGTTCACTGTAATATAAAATTCAATCTTCGATTGCTCTTTAGGGTACATCTTTAGCATCTAATTCAAGGTCACGTTATGATTATTCAGTATTTGTCAAACAAATTATATTATATGAGACACATTTGAATTAATTTATAATTATATTCACTATATATCGATATAGACATAGTATTCACTGAAAATAGAAAAGAATTTTATTGTCTTATAAAAAAATTCCATGACAAAAATTAAATTGACAAATATGAAAAGGGGATGGGATGAATTTGTTGGTGTGCAAACAAATTAATTTTATCACTTTCAGCGGAAGAAACAGTGTGATATCAATGTTAACTCCAGCATTAAAGAATTTTTAACTTTTGTTCAGAATTTTTTGTCCTTCAATTTCGTGGGTGGCACGTGCCCAGTGTGCCCCCCTTGGCTGCGCCACTGTCCATAATATTTAAATTTAAATTTGGTCAACCTTCCTTTTAATTTCTAAAACGATAGATTAAATTAAATAAATATTCTAAAAAAATTTATGTTTAGATAAATATAATAACCATAGCTTTCACCACACAGCAATTAAGATATGGAATTGGGCCGATTTTTTGGCATAAGCCCGGCTCAACTCAATGAGCTTAGGGCTTAGGACCGACCCAATTTAAAATACCAATTATTTGGCCAAAGCCCAGCGTGGCTCAAACAATTTCTTTTACGCCGGTGATAGTTTCTTCTGCCTCATAAAGGTCCATAAGCACTACATTATGAATTTGATTGGATAATTTGCCTAATGTGTTGGTTAATGTGCTCATCTGCTTAAGTCCGTCACAATGCTAATTCAATTCTGTTGAAATTCAAATTGCATTGTGAACCGTAATACAATAAATGTGTCACAACGGGGCGTTGGCCTGGGTTCAACCCTTCTTGAAGCAGATGTGAGTCCCTCCTGTAAATGATTGCATTTGGCTACCAAATAGTATTGAATGTTACCAATGAAGGGAAAAATTTTCTAAATTGTTTAGAATTTTTTTACTTTTTGTCGTTTTTTTAAAAATTGTTAAACGCTTTGATTTCACAGAATAATGAAATCTCAAAAATCAAATGCACAATGTAAATAAGGTGCGCCTCTTCTTTTTATAAATTAAAGTGCTTATATGTTAATCTCTTGCTTAGACGTCTTTGGAATCCTGCAAAAATGTTGCCATGGATAGCATTGCAATGTTAAGTGAGGTAGATGGCGATTGTTGGCATAGCTATAACTAACAACGATTTATCAACATTTTTAGTCTCCGGATATTTTAATACTAACTGGGAATGGCAAAACTTAGCTTCCAATTTTGTACTTTACTTGACATTTCTAAAATCTTTATTGCAATTGGCCTTGTACATGTAAGCAAACCTTAAAAAAAGAGAGCCACAATAAGATCATGTATATTTTGCTACTCTTTTATCCAAACATTTCTATATGAAAATGATATTTGCGTTTACACGCTATTCAAAACCTTAAACTTTTCGGTTGTTTTACAAAATTGTGCTAGTGTAAAACCCAGCAACAACAATGGATTTTTAATCGCATTATTAAGAGCAGTAATTACTCTTATAGAACCATTGAATAATTCTGAATTTAATAACACTATTGATCATATATTTTTTTACTATTATTCGCAGGTTAATACAAAAACTATTCTATCGTGCGGAATAACTTTTAGGAATAAAAGCACTTCCGAATACTTCTTTACTATTAACATCCAACAAAAAATTTGCTTTTTAATAAAAGTAGACTTTGAGCCATCACGAAATAACCATCAATCGGTCCTTATATCTGAGTTTATTCCAAGTGCCTGAAACAAACCGTTGATGTCAGAGTAATAAACCATTTTCCATGTTTCATTGAAAAAAATGTACGGAACATATTTTTATTCGCGATGCCTGTACACTGAAAATCGGGTATCTGGCTTTAGAACGCCAAACGCTTTAAGCATCCTGGACATGATGTATGAATCATTTTAGAAAAATGCAGTCTCCTAACGAAATCATCACTGTCTGATTTAGAAGCACACTGTATCATCGAATCACTTTCCTTTTCCAGAGAAGTTTTGCTTGGTACAAGGTTTTCATCACAGTCTGTGAAAGGAAGAGATCTAATAGCGGAAGATAAGTTGGGATATTGAATTTTTTTTAGCTGTTTTTCTACTGTATCTTGACACCTTCACCATGCAAAAGTAGCATTTAAATGATCAGCTTGTTCACGCCATGACATTGGTGTAGAAAATGGCAGTCTTTTCAATGTGCCTGCTTCCTATGAAGACAAGTTGGAATTGCAGCCTTTGCATATAACATGAAGAGTGAAAGCTTTATCCTGGTCTCCAAGAGCCATTCTAAAATAGTCCAAATATCTTTGTCGTATCAGAGCTCCACATATATAGCAACATTTATTTGGATCTGTAAGACACGATCTGTAAGACCATTAATTCTCAAAAGTATCCGTGAAAATAAAATAATGAGACAACAGAGAGAGTTATGGCGGCACATGCTGAGTCATGTTTGCACCTTCCCATCACAAGCATCAAAGCTAAAGATTCATTTATTTTGTTGTCTTTAATGAGCACATTTATGCGAGTGAGGCCAACACGTTAGCTACAACTAAACTCAAATTAAAAAGCTGTAAATGACACAAAATAATTTTTGATGAAGTATTTATTTAAAAACACTAAATTACTTCAGTCTTATAATGCTGATATGCAACATACGTCCACTGACCTAAATCTGATTAAATAATAACATAAAATTAGAGGTGGAGAAAATTTAGACCTCTGAGACTATGAAAAGTTACATTTTTAGAATCAGCACAATGAACTCTACCAAATATGCATATTTTGATTTTATTAAAAATTTCAGTGTTGGGCAGTGTTATCGCTGAATATGCATGTATTATCGGCGTATTGAATAAAATAACAAAAGAGACCAAGAATTGTTACTTAAGGAACACCATTATTAACAGGTAGTGAATCTGAAAAAACATCGCTTATCATTTCTCTTTGGTATCTATGCTTCAAATAACTAGTAAAAATTTCTGCTATTACAAGCAAATCCCATATATTATTAATAGAATCAAAAGCATTAGAAAGGTCTAAGCAAGCAATAGCTACGAATTTATTTGCGTCAAGTGAAGATCTTTAATTCTCTCTAGCTTTTAAATATGCATTTGGAATTTGAGAAATTTCTCCGAAATTCAAATTGAGTATTTGACAAAAGATTGTATTTATTAGGCGTTCTCTTATTTGATCGTGCAATAATCTCTTGAATATTTTGCTTATTGGAGATGTGATCGAAATTGGGCTATAATTTTGCACAAGTACTGGATCATTTTTCTTAAAAATGGGAGTAACATGAGCATTCGTTAAATATATAAATTAAGGGACTGGCAATCGTATATGCAGTGAATTTAACTGCTCATGAAGGAGTTTGAAAGGCTCACTTGATTCATTGGGCTTAAGTTTATGAATTGCTTTTAAAGTTTCAAAACCTGTTGTAAAACGGAAAGAAAATTCGTGTTGAAAAAAATTAGACGAATTATTTTCATACTTAACAGTTGGACCATTGTATTTTCCTAGATTAATGAAAGTCTGATTAAATTCGTTAGAAATGTCATAGGTGTCTGTGATGATTTTCCCGTTTTGCTTTTGATAGAATAAATACAAGTTGATTTAGATTTCTTACTATTACTTATCTAATGAATTAGTTTCCACATGGACTTTTGATTTGGAAGACAAGCGTATTCATTTCTAATGTATTCGTTGAACGCCTTGCGATTTGCAATATCGGATACATTCCTAGCATTTTTATGTGTAACAAAATTTCTATGAGATTTGGAAGTTCTAAATATTCTGTATGCGATATATTTTTCACGAATCAATGTTTTGCAAAATTCATTTATCCATAGTTTACTATGCGTAGATGTGTGCGAAATGCTTTTATGATTTATTTAGATAAAATTCAAAAATTTCTAAAAATTGTATCAGCATTGTAGTTGCATCTGGGGCAGTATACACAGGAAGCCAGTTTTCTGAAGAAATTGCCGATTTAAAATTTTTTATATTTTCAGTACTATTTTCACGGATTTTTATCCACTTTGTAGCATTATTCGAAGACGATTCAGACTTAGAAAACTCAATAGATGTAATGCAGTGGTCAGAAAAGGGGCATTCGGATGAGTAAAACTATAAGATGCACTATTTGTTTCGGCAAGCACAATGTAATCAATTAGTGTGGTACTTGATGATGTGATTCTAGTCGGCAGTGTTGCATTAGCTAACTTTAAATTGAAAGCATTTAAGAGTAGGTCAATTCTGCACTGTTCATTAGTGTTAAATTAATTTAGGTTCCAGTCTCCAAGCAGTATTAAATCTTTATTTTCAGAACATGCCAAAGATAATTCCTCTTCTAATTGCTCAATAAATAGATATTGTATCAAGTATAATGAGAAATCATGTAATCACCATTAATAGAACTATCCGTTTTAGGTTTAATCATTTTCCAATGATAAGGTTCGATTTTTAATCCTTCTTCTAATTGAAATTGTACAGAATCGGAATCTTTAACAAATATATACTTGCATATAGAATTATTATTGTTAATTGTGATAGTGTTGTCCTCGAAATTAATAATACAATTATCTTCTAAGAAATCACGCGACCTAATATCAATTGTTATGGCAATGGGAAGTATCAATTAAAATCAAATCTTGTTCAAATATTTTACATTCGATCGAAATTTTAACGTCTTTGTTATATCCTTTTGTATTTAAATAATCGCCATTTGCAGAAATTAAGCTGTAATTTTCTTTTTTCAAATCTTTACAATAGAATTTGTGCAGGTATCAGCTATTGCAGAATGCGCAGTGCCTGTATCAATTATTGCTTCAACAACTATACCATTAACAGTTAATTGGATGGATTTTTTATCTGTCAAGTTTGGCGAGATTAATATCTCTCCTGCGCGGTCTGGAGTCAGTGCTCTTACTCATTTAAAGATTCAATATCAGTATCAATATCGTCTTCTTCTTCAACACTATCAGTGTAAAAACCTTCTTTATCTTTGATAATATTAATTTTTAATGTACATTGAGAACGTAAATTCATTGTCATGAAGTTTAAGGATCTTTAAAACTTTAGTTTCCTTTGCAGTTTCTTTTTTCTCTGTCGTTGAACGTGAGTTACAGAAATTTTTTCTAAGCGTCATAGATAATGCTTCACGTTTTATTCATTTAAAATGTTTTCCAATGCTAGTTGGACGTTAATTGCTTTACTAATGATTGTTTCATTATCATCATTAATGTCGCATTTAGCAACGCATGATAAATGTATACAAATCTCGAGATTTATATTTATTATCTTCACTTGATAATCGAAGTAATCATTGAATTTGCATAATATATGCCGTGATATCGTCATTACGTTTATATTGTTGTTCAAACAATATGAGTTGATATTGTTTTTTAATTGATATTTAATTGAAATGACATTTCAATTTTCCAACAAGTGTTTAATAGTCATACTTAGTAACAGCATCAAAACTAAGATAATAGGTATTGGCTTTTCCTTGCAAACAAAAAGCTAATTGTGAGGCGGCATTTTCTTGATTAATTTTCATTTGTGTCATGTATAGTTCAAATTGTGTGAACCATTCGTCAAAAGTGGGAGAGGATGTATCAATTTTTCCGTTGAATTTAGGAGGCTTAACAATATTAGTTGGATCTGTGGAAATTCCAGGTAATGGAGAATTTTCACACTGTGGTTGTAACACTTCTTTCGAATACTATTTAATTTGGCATGGATGAAGAAATTCTATAACTCCTTAGAGATTTGTTTCTCCATTTGTGCAAATTTCGAAATCATTTCATTACGTATTATTTCGAGTTGAGGATGTAAATCGATAGGGGGGGGGGGTTGTATATCTTGATGAACGGTATTTTTAGTGTTAGATTGTTGATTAATCGACATGAATTGAGTTTTAAATTCTTCGAATTGTTCTTGAAGGTTAGTTAATCTATCAAGTAAATTTTGTTCTCTTTGACAAGCATCTAAAAATAGTTTTTCAAGATTTTCTTTTTGCTTTTGAGAATCGATAAAATCATTTTGTAAGCTTACAACCATTTGTAAAAGTTCATCATGGGGAATTTGTTGTAAATTTTCAACAGAGAGCGCTTTGTGAGTTTAAGAACGAGTAACACGAGATTCCATTTTGATATCTAATGGGCTTAGGTAAGATAAAAAGAAACCAAAATAGCTAGTGGTATATTTTAGGTTTATCCTGAGTTAATAGGGATGCAATTATACTACAATATATATACAATATTACCTATGCTATACTATGATCTAGTTTAAAATTTTATCGCGTTCATGCGTTGAGCTATATTTTGTTAATAAAAACTGCAATTTAATACTTTAATTTCTCTATAGGCGTGAATTCCCTTTTGGAATACTATGAACTCAACTAGTGCTATCATTATTATCATTTCCATCATTGGGTGCATTTTTAGCGTTTCTACATTCATTATTGTACAGTATAAAATTAACATTGAATAAATTTTTATAAGAATCCGCGATCTCATCAGAAAATTTTCCAATATTTATATTCTACAAAAGTACTCCTAGTTATGTTGAATAACTGAAAGGCAAAGATTCGTAAGAAAAATGCTTCATATAACTTTAGAAATTTTCGAACTAGAAGATTCTTCCTATAAATAGCAAGCTAAATTTGGTTCTTAATTTGCAGTGCGAATAATGCGATTAAAGAAGAAGCAGTTGTAATTGGGCTGTTTACAGAAATGTCTAAGAGAAGTTGACTCGACTCTTTCAGATCATGATGTGTCATCACCTTCAAAGCTGAAATTAAATAATGTTTACCTACCATATATTTGCTTAAGGAACACTATATCGCGAAATAAATATATATATATATATATATATATACATTTATAAGGAGTGGGAAACAACCTAATGTTAAGGATGGACATAGCGTAATAAGACATCTCATCATTAAATAAGGTTCGAAAAATTCATCTAACCACTCTTCTTTTAAGTTTTTCCTAAGAAACAGCTTGTTTGAAGGCAAACTTGAAAAGCATAAAATATAGTAGACAATATATATATATATATATAATTTTGAAAATTTGGTAAAATATCAAATTTTTCAAAATAACAAAGTATAGATATCCTTGCCATGAAAATTATGTAAAAAAGTGAAAGGCAAATTTACAACACACATTTTAAAACAAAATTTTTAAAATCTCACAAAAAACAGGAAAGTAATGCATAATTTGCTAATAAAAAGTTTATTTTGACAAAAATATCAAACTTGTTCATTACTTTAAGATTTAGGCATTACGCAATATAAATATTAGAAGGCCATCATTTAAAAGAAGACGATTTTTTCAAAACAGTATATATAATTATTTTTACTTGTTTTATTACATTTTATTACACTAAACACTGAATAATCCTGATTTTTTGGGATAAAAGTATCACTTTCATATTAGGTACTTTACATACACAAGTCTTTACTAAGAATTTATCAGTTCAAAAAATAATCCCATCATTGACAATAAAGTATTACCTAGTATCTAAAATTTTTCATGAATTTGAAAATATGAATCTTTGCCACCGTAATTTTTCATCACTTTTGCATTATTTTACTATTATCTGCTCATTGATTTGACCCTGGAATATTAAGAGCAGATGGAGCCTTGCTCAAAAAATTTTTCAAAGTCTTCAACCCTTTTCATGTTCGTTTAAGATTCCACTGAGGTTTTCAAAATCACGTTCACTGTGCATTTGATCTGTTAACCAAAACTTTGCCCATTGCTTTGAAATAAAATAGCAAATATTAAGCAATCCTCTCACGTGGAATTAATATAAATGCAGGTTAAGCTAATATTGATCTTGAAATCCAGCGGGCATTGCTCATGTTGGGATGTTCTTGAAAATGTATTTAGGGAATCTGTTGAATTTGTTGAAGAACCTAAAAACATGCGTGAAGTGGAATAAAAATTTCATATCGTCTCTCCAATTTTCCATGGAGGCATGAATTTCTTAATCACCATTGCCAAATGCAGTTGGAAGCTTATTTTAATATATATATATATATATATAGTTATACTATGTCGCTATGTACGCTTAAAAATTATATATGTCGCTATGTACACATCGCAAAATTTATATATGTCGCTATGTACCAGCAAGATTTTTTGTTGTTAAAAAAATTGTAATGATAATATGATAATCACGCCCTCAGTGGTCTCAATNATATATATATATATATATGTCGCTATGTACACATCGCAAAATTTATATATGTCGCTATGTACCAGCAAGATTTTTTGTTGTTAAAAAAATTGTAATGATAATATGATAATCACGCCCTCAGTGGTCTCAATGGATGTACAGACTCCTATTTGAAACCCTGTTTTGGAACAAACACAAATTTTATTGAAAAGAGCAGCCTAAGTACAGCTCTATAATTACTCAAAAATTTAGTAAATAATTCAGCCGGAAGTTGGCTAACTTATAGTGTATTGCACAAACATTGTTCGAATTTTAATAAATATAGCGATTCACAAACAACCAATGTCATGCAGCAATTTTTTCTGCAGATTTCTACTCATTTTTTTTCATATGTCGCTATGTACGCCCCAATATGTCGCTATGTACACTTTTTTCGAAATTTGTAGGTACATAGCGACATATTATAACTATATATATATATGCATATATGTGCTTTGGATACAAATGATCAAAATATCTACAAGGAGCTGGATACAAAAAAATTATACGGGCGAAAATGCTATGGTTGAGGGCGCTGGATACAGTCCAAAAAAATTTTTTTTTGAAAAAACCTGAAATTCATACATTAGAAATTAAACCACTATTCCAAATGCGCAATGTAAAAATTTTTGTATAAAATGAATTATTCTGGCTTTCCATAAAAAAATGCATTGGATGCTATAGAAAATAAGAAAGTGCCGGCAGTGGATACAAATCCCATATTATCTAGAGCTCTTATATATAAATTTATGTATATATATATATATATATGTAAATATATATAAATATATTTATGTATATATATATATATATATTTATGTATGTATGTAAACAATATATATATATACATAATGTGAGAATGAGCATAAGTCGATTAGTGACTGTCTATTTATTTCACCGTAAGTAAGGCACACATAACAAAACTCTTTCAGTGAGACTGAGCTGAGTGCATCCGCGGATGGAATGGTGGATTGGGTTGGAATGGGATCATACTGCTGGGAAATCTGCGAACTGTCTTTAAGATCTCAGCTTTGGGCAAGTGCGCCCAGCTTGCTCTCTCAGGATACCTCGGAGACGCTACCTAAATACTAGTAATGGTGATTATTTGTACAAATGCTGGAAATGTAATTAAGTTATATCTCAGTTATTACAAAGTCACTACAGAGAAAGAAAGAGAGNTATATATATATATATATATATATATTGCAATATTTCATAAAATTAATAGAGCACATTTTAGAAATGGTCACTTTCACCATATTTGTGTCATTGAAAATGAAAATTATTTGTGCAGAACATGTGACTCATTGTTTACAATTTAGAACCACCAGGCCTCAGATTTTTCAATATTCATTATCCCATTGAATATATCAGCAGTTTGTTCAGTAAATAATATGCCACTTAATTTTACTAATTGGTTAAAGAATATTCCGGAATTTAACTAAAAAGTATAAAGTATCAATGTCACCTTTCATTATTTTTATTATGAAGCGACTTGATGTAAAACTAGAATAAACCTTTTAAGCCATTATTTTGTGTACACAGAAAAGCACTTCTCAATGTATTCAAGAAATTCCAAGCAACTGGCAGTGTCTTCGACAACATCAAATGTGGAAGACCACTTGTTAGTGATTGTTATAATAATTTGTTTATGATTGTAACTTGTATTGATTAATAAGTGTTTGTACGCACAACCAGTTACAATGATTAGTGTGTAGGATAAATAAGCTATAACTTAGGTTGATTGCATGATGCTTTTTAATGCTTACAGTTTCAATCTTTGTAATGTACGTTAGATTTAATTCTAATTTAACTATATCGTTTCTCGTCGTTCTGTATAGTGATGAAAAATTCAGAAGGTTTCTCAAGCTGTTCTCAGTTTAGAATCACAACATGAATTTGGCACATCAACTTCCAAAGAAATGGCAAAGACTGCTGACATTCCAAAATAAACAGCACATTAGGGTATTAAACAGACAACTTACAGTATGAGGCAGCCTAATAGTCTTTGCTTATTGCATGAATTAAGGAGGCTGTCCGGGAATGTTGCATTGCATTCGGCAATTTGTTGATGCAGAAATTGGCTTTTTATAAAATATTTATGATAGAAACCTTTCAAAGACTTCCTCTGTTATATTCCTGTGACATTGCCATTAGCAATAACAGGTTATTTATCTTAAGATGGGTAGATGTTAACAGAATAGTAGATTTTGGAATTATTTAATCCGTTTTCATTTACAAGGGATTAGTTAATTGAAAGTATGCGTCCGACATAGTTTTTTAAAAAAGGATTGTTAATTACTATTTAAGTAGGATTGAAAATATATATTTTAGATAGGATTTGCAAGTAGTTTTATTCTTAATTATGGAAGTTTAAAAAACCGACAGTGTCAATGTACTTCGCAATACCTAAATCAACAATTACACAAGCCTATTAATCATTTAATATATCAAAACTAAAGGAAAATATATGCAATCAACATTGTGATAGTTTGAGAAAAAAGCATGAACTAATGACTTTCACTATGTTTCGAAAGATAGATAACAAAACTTGTTAAAGTTCTTACATCTTATCTTTATGCATTTAATTTTAAGTCATCAAGGAAACAGATCAGTTATTGACAAACTGGATGCCTATGGGGCAGAAAATGCTGTCCCATTAGAAACCTGTCATGATACAGTGGTTGCATACAAAAGCGACATCGCAGCTGGTAAGTGGCAGAAAAAGTAAGCGACTTAATTACATTGTATATAAAGGAAAACACAATTATTTGAATTGCATTGTGGAGAGACATCTATCGTCAAAGAATGGAAATGCAAAACTAAAGGTGGTGGTGTTCTTTTTCTTATTCCAAAAATTTACCGACCTAAATTAAGAAATGACTTTTCATCAATTGATTCAAAATTTGAAAGCTTATGGATCGAAATAAACAATCCAAGTAAAGATTCTTTTTTAATAAAACAATTAATTAATGTGTCTTACTGCTCCTCAAAAAACTACCTCAATGAATTTTTTAATCAAATCGAGGCCGAGTTATCTTCTGCGTGTT
>CABFPE010000325.1:485917-515245 GCA_900660155.1 Hofstenia miamia | reverse complement strand
GAGTTAGGAGTACCAAAGTGGGGAGAATGCAGCATTGTTAGGAATAGCTAGTGTCCTGAGGAAAGCTCTCAGACTCTCTGGGAACTGGTGAGTTCCCCGAGCTGAGAAGAATACCAGCATTAAGCTGTGCGAAGTAAGAGATAATAATAATAATAATAATAATATATATATATATATACATTCAGTTAATCTTAAAGATACTGTGGGTGAAGTTTCAATTCTTCAGAATATAAATAAAAAGTTAGCCTAAGGTTTAATATCTAATATCCCAACAAATGAAATTTACAAAATTAAATTTGACTAATAATCTTTAAAAAGTTTCGACGAAATTTTCTCGATGAAATACAATACAAAAACAAGTTTATTGAACAAGCTAAGACAATTAAGATCTCGCTCATTTGTTGAAGCGCTGCATGATGATTTTGGTATGTATTTGAAGCCACATACAATATGTAGGATCCACCAGCAAATGCAAGAAATTCAACAGAAACTATAATTAGCATAATCATGGCTCTGATGTCGGTGTCTGAAAGAGATGACGTAGTTGATTTCCCATATATACAAAGTGCGGATACAAAATTTAGTATAGTTGTGAAAGCTATGGGGTAAATGTATACAAAAGCTAAAAAATATTCCAAGAACTTGGCCTCTATTTTTATACATTCCTCTTCTGAATTTTTTGCAAGAAATATCGGCAGTAGGCTGACAGAAGAAATTGCTAGAGCGAAACATCCCCATAGATATTTCAGATTGTGATTGTCCTTGAGATGGTTAAGATAAAATCCAGAACGGCAAATGGCTAGATATCTGTCAAAAGCAATAAATAAAACTGTGTATAGCGCGAAAAGTGTAGTTAGTTGATCAAAGAAATAGTAAAGTTTGCATAATCGTCTGTCCTGAATTAAATTGTACACACTTTTACCTGAAAAATCAAATATAAGTGACAAAGTATCCATAACTGATAAAATTTGAACAAAGAATATTGAATTATAACAAAAGTCAGGTTGATCATAGCGAACAACAACGAAGGAAATGATGTTAAAAATAACGCCGACAGTCGATATACTTCCAATCAATAAATGATGCACGAACATTGAATAAAGATATTAAAATTCCCACTTTTTATTAAATTAACTAATACTTGCATGTTATGGTGAATGTAATGTTATGGGAGCATGGTTGATAAATATTTACTTTCAAATTTACTAAATATTTTTATGTCAGCTAAATTACGGGGGGGGGTAAATATTAATGAATTAATTGCAGCAGCGACTTTGAATACATTTGCCAAATATTTTGTACAAGATTGATAACGTTGGTGACAAATACCAATAATGTCAGTATTATGAATATAGATCCGGCATCTTTTGAGGAAAATATCTTAAAAGAAACTTTTTTATATCACTGCTTATTCGATGTTGAACTTCCCAAAACTATTTCCATCAAATCTTTCAAAGGATTTGCAAGAAAAATACACTGATCAATAATGATTTTGCCAGTTGGTAAACTAACAGGGAGGAATTTAAACATAAATTCTGGTCTATCCATTCATTATTATTATTAACCGTTCTACGTCGTTTGGGGGTGTTTCTGTAATCCCGCAGTCCTTAATTTCGTTGCTGAAACAAGGGAAATTCCGGTAAATCAACAAAAACTTATGACATTTTATATCAACCTAAATGGCCTAATATTGCTAAATAGCATCAATGCTTAGCAGCTTTATTTACAATATTATCTGCATTTCTATGATTATCGCCATATGGGGTAACTTCTCATAACTCCAAGTTATTTGATCTAACAAATATTAAGAATACTGTATTATGTCAAATCATTTTATATCTTACATTGAATACATGCAACTCTTCTTTCAAATCTATAATGTTGCTTGTAAATAGTTGAGGAAGTTGGTGACGAAGCTCTTTCAATCATGATTCAAGATTCAAATAATGACGATATTTTGGTGATGGTAGTTCACCTGGATTAGGAAATTTTGAACTCTAATATTGAACATGAAATATGATTCGATGTTCATTCAATTTTTAACCTGTGATCCGACCTGACCTGTCTTACAATGATCCGATCCCAAAGTAATCAAAGCAGGATTACTAGTATAATACTCGCAAAAATGTTTTAGCATAAGAGCATCAATGAAAACAAGACAAAATCAATAAAAATTACAAGTATAATTAAAATCTATTAGTCTGTAGGAATTTTAAAGATTGAAGGGTTAGACTTCTTAAATTATTCCTTAATTCTGTTAGTGTTCTTCCTCCCTAACAATTATGAATGACTCGCGACTTGATTTGCCTAAGAGTGCCAAGCAAACCCCATCCGTTGAATTTTTGACATTACTGTCGTACGAATTGACCCGTAACCCCAATAAATGACATACAGAAATATTATTTGGATATATTTGCAATGTTGCTTGTAAATAGTCGAGGAAGTTGGTGACGAAGCTCTTTCAATCATGATTCAAGATTAAAGTAATGAAGATATTTTGATGCTGGTAGTTCACCTGGATTAGGAAATTTTGAACTCTAATATTGACCATGAAATATGTTTCGAATTGACCCGTAACCACCCTGAATGAGATACAGAAATATTAATTGCAGTATTACGGCACAACTTTGCAATGCTTCACGACAATTATGTCGACGGTCTAACTCAAATATCAACATGCATCCTGGTTTGAGAAGAGGCATCATGAAAAGTATTTAGTTTTACGATTGGAATCTGGCTTTGAACTTAACCAATTACCATACATGTGAGAAGTTACACTGATTAGTGCATAAAATGCAGAAATTACTATTTCCAATGCAGTCACATTAAAACAAGCTAACCTATAGTTAAATCAAGTTTATAAAATTGCTATGGACATTTGCTTTACTTCATGCCATCTTGAAAATTATTTTTTGACAAATTGTTGCCACTTTGCAAAAAATCACCGCACTATATACAAAAGAATTTGCAAAATTAATCAGTTAACATTATATCTCACAACATTTCACTTTGGCCATATTTGAGCAAAAAGTAAATGTTCTCTATTCTTGATATCTTTAATGCATCTCAATTAGTACAGTTTACAACAAAATTCCTAGAAGAAAAAAGGAAAATGAAAAACGGTAAATCTTTATTGCACTGGTCGCAAGTGCCGGAGATAGTCACATGAGTTTGTCTTTAACATGATAAATTCTGCTCTCAAATTTTTTAGATCACTCTTGTTATTATTTAACAAGCATTTTAAAATATGATTATAAAAAAGGCGTATTGAATGAAAGAGTAAGAAAAATCTGAATAAACATATTTAGAAGCATAACTATAAATTTGCTTTGCTTAATAAAGGCTCGTTGTGTATCCAATGCAGTGTTCAAACTCGACCCGGCTCAGCTTGATACATTAGAAGCTCTACTCATTGAAAAGTCTGGTAGTAATAATTGTATTAATCCCTGTATCAAATACATGTGTGACTATATGCGTCAATGGATGAGGAACTCTATGATATTAAAGAAGACATGGTCTCCACTTGAAAAAAAAACTGAGAAGATGCTTTTTTCTCATGTAAATATTTACAAAATATTACAAAAAAGTATTACAAGCTTTCAAATTTTGTTGTAAGCTGCATGCTATAAGTGAAAAAATTAATGTAGATTGAACACAATTTTTTAAATTTATTTTATATTAAATAATATGGAATTTATAAATTGGGGTAACAAAGTAACCCCAAACGACAATGGCCATATTTTAAAAATAACCGTTACATGTCCACTTGCAAACACAACACAGAAAGCACTTACATCTTAATTACTACCCGTGTGCTACCAAATTCAGTATTTTGATTTATAAACACTTTATTGGGTATTTTCTTCTTTTAAAATTAATCTTTTCCGGCGACATAGAAGCAAATTCTAGTCCTATCATAAGAAGTTCTAAATGAGTCCAAAATTGAACACGAATTGAAAAATTTAGACCTTAAATATATATACCTTAACGCTAGAAGCCTTAATTCAAACAGAAATGATTTCTTAAAGTTGATTACAAAAATAGGAAAAAATTCAATTTTCTTAATTACAGAAACTTGGCTTAAGCCTGATATCGACCCTAACTTGTTTAATCCAGACAGACAAATTTTTGTGGTTTTTTCTAAGAAACGAATAGGTAGAGTGGTGGACTTATGATAATTGTGCCAAAATCTTTAAACCAGTCCGCAGATCTGAATATGAAATTTATCATAAAATATTTGAATCGCTGTGGATAGAAATAAAATCAATTGAGAACTGTTACCAAAAAGAATTGATAAACGTAACTTATAATCGAAATAAAAATCATCTAGTTGAATATCTAAATTTTTAAGTCAACGAAATATCTGAAATATATAATAATTATAACTCTCTAAATATATTCGGTGACTTTAGTATTAATTACTTTAATTCATATGAACGAAATTCGATAAATGAAATGTCTGCTACTTGTAATCTTCGTTGTGTTGGCCCTATTTTTTGCAATTTTTGTAAATGATATATTAAAACATATTAAAAACAACTACATTTACCAATATGCCGACGACACATGCCTAATAAGTACTGCAAAAATGCTTTGGATGCTACAAAAAACCTCCAAACACATTTAGAAAAATTAAACAATTATTTTACAAATAATCAACAAAAAATAAATATTGAAAAAACTCAATTTATAATTTTTTCACCGAAGGCACAAAGAAATCTGATAAGTGATATAGAACTAAAGATAAATAATGAGTCAATAAAGCAAAGTGAATCAGTCAGCTATTTAGGAGTGGAGATAGATAATGAATTAACATTTGAAAAATGTCTACTGAATATGATTCAAAAAATGACTGCAGGCATTAGATATCTTTATCACTTGCGCAATGTAATATCAAGCAATTATCATAGAAAACTGATACATGCTTTCTGTTTGTCTCATTTTCAATACTGTTCTTTTCATTTAACTAATTTAAATTCGAAACATCGTATGCTTCTATCAAAGACAATTAATTGGTGCATAAAAACTCTAAACTTTGCACAAAAGCATGATGAAGAATTACTATATCGTAATAAATATAAAATATTATCTCAGTTCTACCAAATTCACCTGCATATGTTATCTATCTTATTTAAGTTCAAATCTCTACAAACATCTCTTCTTTTCCTTAATGACTATATAAAATCAAATTAGAGATCGCAAAGATAAAAATTCTAATGGATTTCATCACATGTCAATTAAATTGTGAAATAATTTAGATTATGAAACGCGAATAGAAAAAACTATAAAAAATGTTTCAACATTGTACATTAGGGGACAGTAATACACTTCATGCATTCGAAACATACATCCAACATTGAGCATCTACACAAACATTCACCAAACCATTGATTATATTGTACATATTAATTTGTAGTTAAATATTTGTTTATATTTTATTTTTCTTTTGTCGTGTTAGTTTGTAGATTTTTTGTATACATTGAGCAATAAATTTGCTTTGACTCTTATTATTCAAATGCTAGCCCCAAAGTTTCAAATTGAATATGTTAGCCTGGTAACCATGTATAAGTACAATAATCAATTGACAAGTTCTTTAAATTTCTTTTATAAATGCCTCATACTAACTACTCGTACAAATAAATGTATAATTGTCAGTAAAATAAAATTCATACAAGGTAATAAATCGTTTACAACAGCTGCAAACAGAAATTGGAATAGTCTACCACAAGAAATCAGAGATTCTAACTCATTAAATGTATATAAGAAAAATTATGCAAAACTTACTTGCACATCAAAAAATAATAAGCGGTTCAAAGAAATTAAACCCCTGGCAGAATAGCTGGAATATTGCTTTTTAATTATATTATTGAAACTTTTTTATTATTATTTTCATTATATTTCTTCATGGTATACTTCGTAAAATATTTTTCAAATTCATTAACAACTCTTTCCATAGACTTACCAGAAGACATCGTGAAAATAGCATTATTAATTTTTTTGTCTCTAATATCGTTAACAAGCTTTCACATACATTTGCAGAGCTACCGCGGCAAACCCAGTGTCTTTTTGATTTTCTATTTCAATACTAAGTCCATGTTGATTTGATTAATAAGGTTAGGTAAATTTTTAGCTATGAAACCCAAATTAAAATCTCCACACATCAAATTGGGTATCCCAGATCATTAATTTTAATGAGAAAATCAGATATCTTTAAGTTGATATCGACTGGAAGCTTTAGTGGAATATAAACGCAGACAAGGTTAATTTTAATGTGCTTGCACAATATCATGACAATGTCTAAATTAGTATGTATAGGGCTAGTTACTTTTCTAGCACTATCCAATGGACCAATTTTGTGTGAAACATAAATGTGAACTCCACCATCAGGCTTACCAATTCTGTCAGAATGAAACGAAAATAAATAATTTGGTTTGAAATTGATTAGACCTTGTTGTGAACCAAGTTTCACATATTATGTTGACATCACGATTAATATGGTAGAGCATGGTTTAAATAAGAAATCCCTATTCACTGTGTGGCATAATAAAAAGGAATCATACAGAAAAATCAGAAAACTTGAAAAAACGCAAAAATAAAATTGCAAAAAACTTTTCTAAAATGTTCTTAAAATGCAATTTGTAATAATTGATAGGGATTTATTAATTTTGACATTTATCTGATGCCGAAATCATTTCGACAAATTGATAATACTCGTTGTTGCTGTGTAAATAACCTATTAAATAGATGGTATTTCCACATAGTCGAAATTTTGGCAACAGCTAAATGTAAAGATGTTTGTGAATGCTGTATATAACAGGGATAGAAGTGGGGCAAGATTTTTGTAAAGTGTGTACCCATGGGGAAAAACACTTTCAAGTTGAGAAAAACTGAATCAAAAGATGTCAATTTTAGAGTTTAAAAAGGGATTTGTTCGCCATTAAAGTTTTCTGCTTGATAGAACTTTGACTTACTTTGAAATTTAGGGAACATTTTGAAACATCAATTACCTTGCATTTCTAACTCACTGTGAAATTTGATTCTATTCAATAATACCAAGAGGATATTTTTGATCTGATTTGCAGTAAATAAGCTTTCAATTACCCCAGCATAAATATATTCATGAAAACGTTAGTTTTATGAAACGCTTTATAAAGTTAAAATTCGATTTCATTTTGCTATTAATAAGCCTGTTAATATGTATTGCATTAGATTCCTATAGGTAGTGATAAAAGAGATGGCATTTGTAGAAATGATTCTGTATCTTCTAGGCAGTAAGTATTCAAAATATTTGGCAGTGGTGGTGTGGTGTAATACTGATCAATATGACAATATCTCAATCTTTTTAACAACATCATATATTTTGTTGCAATCTAAATTATTTAGAGTACAAGAATTTCCAATGCTGTCATACAATTTTTTTTATTTACAGTATTGATAATTCTCTATAACATATTTGGGTGTAGGTTTTAAAGAGTATGGCCCTCCTATGTATCTAAAAATTTGAGGTGGTACAGCTCAAGNAGAGCACAATTGCCCAGCATAAATATATTCATGAAAACGTTAGTTTTATGAAACGCTTTATAAAGTGAAAATTCCTTTTCATTTTGCTATTAATAATGCTGTTAATATGTATTGGCATTAGATTCCTATAGGTAGTAANGTGTAATACTGATCAATATGACAATATCTCAATCTTTTTAACAACATCATATATTTTGTTGCAATCTAAATTATTTAGAGTACAAGAATTTCCAATGCTGTCATACAATTTTTTTTATTTACAGTATTGATAATTCTCTATAACATATTTGGGTGTAGGTTTTAAAGAGTATGGCCCTCCTATGTATCTAAAAATTTGAGGTGGTACAGCTCAAGGCCGGATTGATAAAAATTATAGTCACGAGATCTCGGAACTGAAAAATTCAAGATTAAAATCCGGTATTTATTAGAGTGACATCGGGTGCCTGATTCGGGGTCACGTTCGGGTATGAAACTGTCGTGTCGCATTGGTTTTGGGCACAAAGTTTAAATTGATTGATTATAAATTTAGTTACCATTCTGTTTGAGAATGATCCAAAACGTTAACTAATGCCTTATCAGAAAATGACTGATGCTAATCATAATTTAATTGAGGAGAGCTCCAATGCATTAATCTTAAACTCAAAAACTATTAACGCCATGCTTGATATGAAATGAACACGTGATAAAGGATAGTCTCTTCTTTCTTTTTCGTTGTAAATCTGTGACCCGGTCTTCGGCACCGCAACTGCTACGCACTGCCCACCTTAATGGGTTTGGAATATCTTTGCACATATCAACAATCACTCAAAGTTCTTTGTTGTTTCCATGGGCTAAAAAATTTCATAAATACATTAGCATTAGGTATGGAGAAGATTTAAATTTTTTTTCAAAAAATTGAAATTTTCAAAGAAAAATTGATAATCTTTTCAACAATTTCAGCCTCAGCAATACTCTCTAACTGAAGTTTTCAACATTTCATTAAAGCCTCAAAATCATCAAACTTGCTAATAGACTAGGAGAAAATTACTTGTACATGTGCAAAAACGGTTTATCTTTTATAAGGGACGCTAGGCAGCTAGTTAAATATTGGGAATCAAAGTTTACGGTTCGGGTCTATGATATGTTCTCACTGTCATTCTCTAGTATTCATCCAAACATAGGTGATAAAAACTTTCATTTCAAAGTCTGCCAGTATTTTGATCAATTTCCTACTAAAAATTAGAAATTTGTCCCTATTCCAGTAACGAGAGAGCAATATATCACTGAATTTTTACATATTCCAAGTGATATTGGGTGAAATTATGGTGCTTACATGCATGCAAATTTGGGGTTTTTTAAGTTCATGAATAAATGAGCAAATAATTACTCTTTCGTTTATGTTGTTTGCATTCCCTGCTAGCCCCTAGATGTGATCAATGAAGAAACAATTTTAAATTGAAATGCTAAGAGTACATCATTCCCAAACATGAATGTAATTCACTGATAAAACTTTTAGTTCCAAGGATGAAATATTTCTGTAATGATTCCTAAAACCTTTGATTGATGTTGATAAATGATCATTGGTAAATTCATACAGATATAATTCCATAATGACGCAAATATATTTTCATATAAGTTAAAAGTATATAAACCAGGAATCTCCAGCATACGTTAAGTAAATATCTTTTTGTTTTTCTATTGACTGCTTTCTAAATTCAAATATCTATATTTCAGGAAAAACAATCTTCTCATAAATTTCTTTAAAAAATAGAGGTGATTACAAAACTAATTAATGACGTGGAGAACTAACTATTAGTGTCAAAACTCCTGCTACAATTAAGAACATGAGCACAACTGAACCCGTTGCTTGGAGAGCTTTAATGCAGACTGGAGTTTCTTTTGGATGCTGGAAAGAACACTGTGTGGTGATCAACGGGATTGATTTCCTTCTAACTGCGCAAGAGGCCCGCCGCGGATGACTGGCCAAACGCGCAAATTCCGCTGAATTCACACTTATATTTGAAGTTCGTCTGAATTGTTGACCGCATTCCTTAAAATGTAATTACATTTAAATTATATAATTTCAAAACAGAGTAAAAAACTTTCAAAAATTTTGCACTAGGCCTGCCATAGTACGTATATCTGCTTTTTTATATTGCATTTGATGTACGGCTAAGAGTGAAAATCTGGGCTTTGTGTAATTGCGGGTGTGGTNTTATCAGTGCCCTTCCTGTATACAATATCGTAATTAAATTCTGACAATTCCAGTCTCCATCTTGCTAATTTATCATTCTTTGTTCTCAACTTTTGCTTGGAGAATAAATAGCTAACTGCCTTCTGGTCAGTTTTGATAAGAGTAGGGAACAAATGGAGATAATCCTTCTATTTTCTAGTAGCTTCAACAATTGCAAGAGCTTCCCATTCAACTGTCGATTGTTGTTGTTCAAATGGAGATAGTGTGCGTGAGAAGAAGGCTATAGGGCGTTCTGCTTGAGAAAAAACACCTCCTAGTGCTACCCCAGATGCGTCCGTTTCGAATAACAGCAGTTCAGAGTTAGATTCTGGTATAACAAGGATTGATTTTGAAATATCAGCTTTTAAGGCGTCAATAGTTTGTTGAACATTAGTGGACAAAGGAAATTTGTTTTCTTTCTGAGTTTCTAAGAGACATTGAATTTTTCTCGAATAGTCACGTATCCACTTAGCATTGTAAGCAAAAAAACCTATTAGACGACGAAGTTTAGCTGATGTCCTAGGGTAAGAATATTTGTTAAGTGCTTTGAGACGTTCTGGATCAGGTCTTTTAGTACTGCTTTCGAAGATATGTCCCAGTAATTGAATGCTCTTTGTTCTGAAAACGCATTTATCTTTGTTGAGCGTCAGGCCGATCGCTTTTGCAACATTAAGAAACCTTTNTATTGCATTTGATGTACGGCTAAGAGTGAAAATCTGGGCTTTGTGTAATTGCGGGTGTGGTACGAGCTAGGAAAGTAAATTTTATTACGTGGGTAAGTTATGCCAAAATATTAACTGGACGTACAAAATTCTTTTCCGGTTTTGGTAATCGGTTATAATTAAACAATTATATTGACAAAATAATATCTAAAACAATTAAAAACACTGTAATTACACTATTATTTAATAGTCTAAGGGTTTGCCACCATTTTGTCGAATCATTTTAAGTCAATCTGGGAAGGATTTGACTAATGATTCAAACAAGTCTTTTTTGTTACGTTTATGTCTTCTCAGAAGTCTACGTACAACTTTGAGTAGAGTAATTTCTGAGTTCCACCATTCGTATAGCCATCGATGACTTAAAAGAGCAGGCCCAGGTCCGGGCTTAAAATCACGACCCGGTTACAACTCTGGTTTGTCCTTATGCCTATAATTGTAAAACAGAACCAAATATTCTCAATTATAAATATGCTCTCTCAAAGGGCAATTGCTTGTGAAGCATAGAATTAAATATAATAAAAATTTTAAAAAAATCAGTTAACACTATATGAAGAATTAACGTACAATATCATTCAATCTAGAGGCAAGAAAATGATACTCAAACATATTTAATTTCTTCTTAATATGCATATCATATTATACTTAGATCAGGTAACCTACAAGCCCTGAAAATTTAGTTTTGTCAAAATATCAACGACTGCTAAGAAAAACGAGCCACATTAACGTGTATGAGTAAATTTGTTGTGAAATATTTATGTTCAAATAATTTCGTATTAAGAAAAAGCCATAGGAATAATAAATAATTGATTGTAAAACAAATATGGCGCATCTCAGTATCTAATGCGCATATTGATTTATTTAAAGCACACGAGACAATTTACTGCCTATTAAGTTTTATTATTCAAATTTTACTGCATCTGACCAATTCCCAGTGTACTTTATTACAGTTTGCAGGGACGAACTGGTTTCCCATAAAAGATAACTAAAGAATATGTCATAATAGACTTTGAACTACTGTAGAAATCCATACCATGTATTGCTTTTTTCAGCTTTTGCTTTTTTAATTTTGGACTTTCATTGTTCTCAAAAGTACTTTTAGCAATCAAAAATTCTCTTTATACATAAAAAATAATTAATTTGATTTATTAGATATTACAGTAAGCACACTTAAAGCGTGTCATTTCATTTTACTAACTAATTTTTATGATTTTTTTCAGATAGCATGGCTTTTTTTAAAAATAATATACAAGGTAAAACAAGCTCTCAGATTTATCAATTCCAAAATTTCCCACTACCATGGACTTAGAAAAAACACTTAAAGCCTCAAACTGGGAAAATTATGCTTCTTCCATAATGCATGTAACTTAGATTCTTTTTACTTACCTGCCATGTAATTGGTTACTTTTTGAGCTAACGCGATTCTTGTTGATCATTCATATATGTTTTAATTGTGAAATCACTTTCAAAATACCATTTATTAGATTGATTTGAAAAAAGTTGTTATTTGACTTTCCCAATAATGTTCGTTGTTATTTTGCTGGAATTAAAAGCCTAGTTTCAAACTTCGCTAGAAAATTTCTGAATTCAGAATGTAACTATCGGAGATCATTTTGAAAATAGGGGAGATGAAACAGTATTCATTGAAGTTACAAGTTGAATACTGAAGAACAACGTTCAATAATCTTTACAGAGTAAGACATGCAACTGAGAGGTTTTTCATACTTCAAAGGTTCCATGAAGTACTTGTTCGAGCTGCTTTAGTCTTTTGAAAAATTGCAAGTGGCACAATGCCATCATAACTCCCAGCAAACTTCGTACAATGCCTGGCTCTTAAAGTTTGCTAATTTTACAGAAATCAAAAATTAAAAGTTTTTTTCTGCAGTCAAGCAATGCTTCGAAGATAGCATGAAGCAACAATGCATTCATGTCAAGACCATTGATGTTGGGAAATTTCGAATATCTAAAGACGAAATGTTTGAGAAGTGTAGTTGTTCTCCCCCAATTGCCTCTTGACAAAGTCATTTCTCTTCGCAAAGGAAGGGTTTTGATGTTGAAGTCATTTCCAACAATGCTTGAAATGGATAAAAAGAAAACTGACTGAAAATATCAAGAAATAACCGCTTTGGAGAGCTTCAGTTGGCCAAATGTTAATGGAGGACTGAAATACAAATATATCTTTGCAGATAGGGATTCATCCACTTAGAGTGCAATTATTGAAAGAAAAGTCCAACAAGGTAGAATAAGTTGGGCATTTGTTCATGAACCAGTTGAAGGCAGGCTTTGGTGACTAAGGAGTGCTCATAGCGGTAAAAAAATCTCAGATGGCGAGGGAATATCAAGAGTGATTCGTGTAACTAACGGAAAAATTTAATGTTTTGCAAAATGGCGAATATTATAATAGTATATCTTTCACTATTTTGGATAATTTTTTGGATATCAAAAAGATCCAATTTCATACAAACCCAAATACGGCAAAGAAAAAACTATTATTGAGTAAGTTTCTCTGTTATAGATTTCTTAAAAAAGTATCGGTACATTCATGCCCTGATTCAGGATCCGAATGAATTTCTCAGCGACATCATCCAACCGCATCTCTTGCTACCCACTTAGCAGTTCTGAGGTGCAATTATGTCAATATTTCATACTAAAAAATCCGCAAGATTTAGACATAGCATCTGGCTGTTCACTTGTAAAGGTGCTCAAGATTGTCACCAAGCTCGATAAAGTAAAATCACGAAAAAATCACTAAAAAACTCTCAGGAAGATATTCCTAGAAAATAGCGAAGATACAACATATGTAGTAACTCTAAATCTTAATGTTGTAACAAAAAGTATGAAAAAAAAACTTTAAACTATATTTTCTCAGTTCTTACTATTTTTTTTTACATTTGTAGGGTAAGGGATCCTTACGACAGTGTCATTTAGCAGGTTCGCATAGATTTTTATATACCTTTACATCATCATTTCGATTATCATCCCTTATTGATAATTACAAAGCAAGTATTAAAAAACTGATTTCCTTTAAAGATGCACATTCCGAAAAGTAGTTTTTCTCAATTGATCAATTAGTTAAATTAAAGTAGAAAAATTTTATTTGCAAATTTTAATTGGCTAATTTTAGTAGTGCAGTTTGGTAGCAAAGCATTGGGATCCAATACTAGTTTTGACTTGTTAATTGGGAACACAATGTAAATGTACAGTTTCTTTGTGGATATAAAATAATGTAAAATGCTTTACGTAAAGCAAGGTTAGTCATGAATAAATTAAAGTTGGAAAGTTTTCCCATAGGCATAATTCTTAATAGTTTTAAAAGCAGATAAATTTTTTCCATTAAACATCAAAGTCAAGAGAATTAGCTGGTTTCAACTTATCAATAGATACCTTACCATTTGTTGAAAATTTGCAATGAAAAGCAGACGAAATTAATCTCTGTGTGAAATTAAAAACAATGGTTTAAATTTTGTTAATTATTATTGTTTCATTTTTACAATTTTTTTCAAATATTTTGCCCAATGACTTTGCACCTCAACTATAAAACTAGGTTAACCAAATGTGTATTAATTCAATGTGAGTGTGGTGGTAATCCAATGCCCAGAAATAAATGTTTAAAATTGTCTATCAATTTTTTAAGTGGGCATGAAAATTGGTATCTATTTCTATCCTTAATTCAAATACAGGTTGAATCAAAATATATTCTTGAGAAATTGGCCAACTGACACTTTCTAAAGGAAGAGTTATAAAGTGAGATTAATATTAATATCTTGAGCATGTTTTTTCAAGCGTTTCAGATCTCACATAAAATTAGGTCAAAATGCTTCGATGATGTCAGTTCTGGAGGCATAAGGTAAATGAAAAAGACATCAAGTTCTCTTTGATTTTAAGAAAATCTATATCTACATGACTTTCGTTTTTTGAGCATTTGAACTTTCATGAATTTAAAAGCACTGGAGCAATTGTAAATGAATGCTCGAGTAATTAGCAGTAACATCTGCAAATTATATCAAGTATTTTGACATCTAAGAATTGTATTCTCAGATCAGTGTGTTTACGAGAAAATTCATAAATAAATTAACACGCACTCTTGCTCTAAATTCCGAGCATCTCATTAGTTACATCTCTATTAAATAAACAAAAATACTCAAAAAGCTTACATGCTTATTTTTATCTCTGAAAATATTTAAATGTTATAAATTTTACATGCTAAGGAAAAAAGAAAAATTCTTTGCCCAATTCTTAGCATTTTTAGTCGATGGAAAGAAAATATTTTTACAAAACGATTTCATGAATTGAAAAATCAAAATTGATTATACAAATTCGTGTTAAGAACCCTTTAAAACTGTCATTCACAAAAACACAAATTTTATAATTATATTAGTGAAAACCCTGTTAAAATGTTTATTAATCACAATATTTATAGAATTGCAATAACATTGATTGAAATTGCATTGGCATTCTTGCATGAAACATAAAAAAAATTTTGGTAAGCAATATTCAACGTCTTCTCAACTCCACATTCATAAATTATATAGAAATAAGCCAAGCTCAATAATATGAAAATATGTACAGTGCACACATTGATGTACATTGAGTATTAAGTAACAGTTAGAAGCAGTTGGAACAGACTTGCCAACGAGCTGAAATTTCTAAACTCGGCTCGTTTTAATTTTGAATAATAATATCTTTCAATGAGGTTCGTTTCAGCTTGATATTTTTTAAGTTGGCAAGTCTGAGTTGGAATCTTAGGCTTTGTTCCAGTAAATAAAATTATAAGAGAATGGAATTGATGAATAGGAAAATTGAGTTATTTACTTTTGTCTGTGAATCCACGTAGATATTAAATTAGAAAGATTCTGTAAATTAGTGTACGAAATTGAATCTATTGTATACCATCGACAGGGGAATTTTTTTGTTAATAACAGTCGTTAACATCTTGTGTTATTTATTAAAAAATTGGAAAATCCACCAAGAATTTTAATTGAATTTGACATAAGTGTGGGGAAAGGATTTCAGAATCAAAATCTAATTATGTGTGAAATTAATGACGAAACTCAAAGGCGATATTATTGGAAACCAAGATTGAACGTTTTCTATAGCTTTAATATTCAATTAATTAAATCTGAGTATATTTCCATTCCATATTTATGGAAACGTTGCATTGTTTAATCCAAAAATTATACTCATGCAAACCTAAATCATTTAATTGCTGGAATCAGGTGGACTCAAGGCCCTTTTGGACAATGATAAAATATAATTCATGTTTTGAGGGCAAAGATGTGGTTGTACATGGATACTTGTGTTCTATTATAAATATTTGGAAACATTACACATACATGAACTATAAAGACAAACCAACTACCTGAACCGAGCCAGAGTTGACATCCAGCGTAACTTTTTTGTATGAGTTATACTGCTTTAAGTGATTGGTAGCAGAGTTGGAAGCAAAGGTGTGGTCCTCGAATGTAAGCTCATTAATTGATCCAGTATTGTTGCAGGCTTGTTCAGCTATAGGTGCATAAGTTAGAACGTAATCAGATTTTGATGTACATGGTGGTCGACGCGATGCCATTTCCTCGCCTAAATGCATTGATTAGTTTGACTATTATCTGGTCTGCCAGTGAGAATTTTGTTTCTATTGAACGATTAACTAACATAAAGGCCTAAGGGCATGAACTATGTTCTCAAAATGTATATTTTCAAAATCAGGCAGTCTGATTAATCTATATATTTTCAGAATTGGAATTAGCAATTTTCTGCATTTCAACTTTAATAAAAATAAGTAATGAAATTATTTTCACTTCAATGGTTTGCTTTAGTGATGAATTTAGAGAAATCAAGATTTTGAATGTATGAATGTCTATTGGGAAAACACTCGAATCAATTTGATTGAAACACAACAGTAATCGGTCATTTGAAGCCGAATCCTAAGTGATTAAGGAAAGTTAATTATAGTTCTGATTTACACTTAAGGTGTGTTCCCACTATCAGCAGATTTTAATCGAAAATGCAATTATTTTCGTTCACATTGGCGATTTTTTATCATCCAATTTTTTATCAGAAAAAGCGGAGTTGGAAGAGCGTTCAGACTATCGATTTTTTATCAGATGATCAATTATCATCTTTTGATTACCAGTAAGACAAATAACAACATCTGTTTATTGATTGGTCTGTTTTGGAATGCAAACAATGTTTGCATATTTTGAAGTTGAAATATTTCAACGACAATAATTGGAAGTCTGTTTCCTACTTAAGAAGTAAGCAATTAGTTTCAAGTAGATATTCGACTAGTTTTAGTAGGGTTCAGACTATTGACTTTTATCAGCTGATAAATTATCAGATGACAGTAATCTGGCTGTTTTGCCAAAAAATCGGATGGAGCGTTCAGACTATCGACTTTTATCAGCCGATAAAAAAGCAGATAGAGTGTTCACACTATCGACTTTTATCACCGATTTCTTGACAGATGATAAAAGTCGATAGTGGGAACACACCTTTAATCACAAACGTTTATGAGAATAATGATTGAGATTGGAAAACATCGCAAAGAAAAAATAAATTATGAAGGATAGTCGGAGTAGTAAGGAAAGAATTTACCTCAGTGAGAACTGGATCTACATAGCTTGAATTTACGCGAATTGAGAAGATAAGACAGAACATGTTTATTCAAATAGTGATTAGCATCCATACATTGTTCAAAGAAAGTCAGGGGCGGATCTAGAAATTTCTGATGGGGGAACTGAGGATCTCAACCTCAATTTTTGCCTAATATTTTTCACTCAAGACATGATTACATTTTGATTCGTCATACACTTTTCAATCTTTAAGTTGTCATCAAGACCTCTAGTTTGAGCTTCTTCGAATTCAAATAGAAATACGTCAATTAGTCAAATGTATCAAATTTTATATTAATATATAGATAGACCTATTTCTGGCCCAGCGTTAATATTAAATGTGCTAATATTATGCATTATTAATAAAACAGAATATTGAATGGAGATATTACAGACATATTCAAGTTTGGCAAGTAAAACATAATATCGAATAATAAATCAAAACGGTCCCAGTCTCAGTTGAAATTAAAAGGTTGGACTCAGTATCGTACTTATACTGTCTCATGTTGTGTTAGGTATCCTTGATCACTATCAGTCGCATGGATTCGGGATCGGGATCAGTAATGCGACAATTTCCTCAGAACTCTATTGACTATGTCACCATAATTATTTTGAGAAATCTGGAGAGAAAAAGACATTAATACATTCACTAACAAATTTGCTGAATTTTGAACCTCACTATTACTAGAAAATCAGTAATTTAAGAATTGAATGATCTTTGCTGATTATTAAAGTAAGAATTAAGTTACATTACTGTAGGATTAGGATCGAAGCTTCTACCTTGTAAAGCAAAACATTAAAACGAGGGGGATGGTGAACCCCTAATAAGATTAAGATTTTAATTAAATTGGGTACTTGTTTTGTACAACAAAAACTGAACAATTAATGCAAAATACTGTTTAAAATTTCAGAAATTCTTAAAAATTTGGTAGAAAAACGTTAAAATTTAAACATTTATTAAAATAAATAATATTGTGAATACATTTTGCACATCATTTGAAATATGTGTGACTAATTTGGAATTTTCCAACATTCTTACTAAGGTTGCACATACTAAACTAATGGCTACACTCCATTTTGCTTCCTCGTGGGGGGACTGAAGTCCCCCTTAAATCTGCCACTGAAGAACGTTATTAGTAGATATACGCACCAGGGTTAAATATGCTTGGAAGGGTCTTGACATAACAAGAAAGCATGTAGTTATTTCTTAACGAGGATGGAATCATTTTACTTATCATATGCTGAACATTTGCTCATATCTGTGTCAATTAGCTACTGGTGTTCTTACCCGAGCAAAATCAGCTGAAACAAGAATTATCTTATATACCACATTGCCACACACATCTTATTCGCACACTGATAGCTGGGAGGAAAGACAACCGCTATTTAAATGCAACCATCATAATGCTGGTAATTCTAATTAATACAATGTAAACATGCTGAATATCGATCATCCCACGCTTAGCTGTATCATTCAGTGTCATTATAAGACGACCAGCACTACTGTCAGGTTGCAAGGAAGATTTGGAAGCTACCCTTCTACTTACGTGCGTAATTATTTGAAATGCTAGGCACTCAGCTCGTCCTTCCCAAAGTGGAGATCGCCGGAACAGCACCAGCAGTCCATAGACAGACTATTAAATGAAGTGTGACCAGGTTTGGCCTTGTGCTATTTTAACCAGTGGTAGAGCCTGTGGTAAATTGCGATACTATTAGGGAAGACTGAGCTAACCAACATGCTAATTGGAATCTGCCAATTAACGCCAAGTTCTACTCCTGGATGAAATATCCATCGAAATCATTAGCACTTGACAACAGTTTGTTAACCATGCTCGTGGAGCACCCATTAATAAGTGTTTAGGTTTAGACGAGGCGGGTACATTTGCAATATAACAGACCGAAAGTGGATAGAATCTTTGTAACAAAAATAACTTTTGTTTTTGATAAGAAGAAATATTTCATTACAAGAGCATGCTCAAATAGGAATCGACTCTAATATTGCGTTTCGCTTTTTCAGATTTGAAATCAAAGGCTAATTTATTTTTATTACTTAACCCTATCTCGGCCAGAATATTTTAAAACTTTAAAATCGAGGAGGTGCTCCAACAGCATCGCCGTAAAATCAATCCTACTCATCACCAATCAGTAAAAGTAGGCAGGACTATAGCTTGCATATGGCTGAATACCCACATAACAAACAATCCAATGTTCTAATATTTTGACGTCATAACGGCCGCTGACGTCAGCAAATTGACTGCAATGTCCAAAAATTTGAAAAATATGTTCCAAGACCCCAAAAACACTAATATTTTGCAGGGTGCTGGTAAATTACAATCTAAACATATTGAGAAAGTAATGATTCGATGTTATCCTGACCTAATGTTCTGAAGCGAATTTATCAATGAAGAAGATAGCATTAAAAATACTACTAGCTTTTTTAGAAATATATGTGCATAACTAGAAAAATAATTAATTTGCAAGACATTATTGTGCTTAAAATATGTTTATTTATTTAATTATTCTTTATCTTTAATGACAAAAATTTGAAAAATCACTATAATGAAATATTAGTAATATGCATTATCAAATTAAAAATTAACATTTTCTTTAGAACATCTTCAAGAATCACTGAAAATTGTGCGAATCAACCTGCAATTGATATCAACCCTGTCCAGAATATGGTAATTTTCACACCTGAAACCTCACCCGTGATCTGCACAAAAGTTTCCGATTCCCGGCCTACAAAGAAGCTCTTTCGAAAGTTTAGATTTCATTTATTTCCTGAAGTAGTGTTGTTGAAAAGGGTGAAATTTTTAATAATATCAGCCTAACTCAACCCCCTTTGAGGCTCATCATTGTAATTTACTAGAATTTGTAAGGCATATCTGTATTTGTTTTCAAAATTTATATTGAATTTTCTTCAGAACATTTTACTAAAACACACTTTAATTTTTTGGTAACTTTGTAAATTCAATTATTAGTTTATTTCATAATTTAATATCAAAGACAAAATTTGAAAAGTGTCTATTGCTTCCTTCACAAATATAATTCCATTTTCCGCAGTTCAAAGAGAATTTTATTCATGTATTTCTTTGCATTTTATTTAGCTCGTAACTTACAGTATATGAAAATGAATTAGCAGCAGTCTTTGAAAAGTGATAGGTTTGATGATTTGTTTTCATTACAGCTTTCATGTTCAATTTTCTATTTCTAATTATTCAATAGTAGTTATTTATATTTATAAATCAATAAAGTCCCGCAATAAATAGTTTTGATGTAATCAGCGGTCGGCTTCAAGCAAATTTCGATTGGAAAATATTCATTCAATATCTTTCATCAGTAGCCATGTCGATCTAAACTCGATCATCATATTTTGTAGTGAAACTTGACATCACATAAATTTATTGCAATAATATCTCGTATACTAGCTATTAACTCCCTATTACCAAATTGAAATGCTTATGCTATCAATATTATTTAAATTTAAATTAAATCAAACTTCTATTTCGCTTTTATAACAATATGAACTTACTAAAATAGTTTAATGCCTCGATAACCATTCTAATAGTTTTCACCTGGCAGCAACTAGAACATGGAATAATTTAAACTTTCAAATTCAAATAGAAGAAAACTATATGAAATTCAGAAAAAAAATCCAGCCATTACTCTTTCAAAGGCAATTTATACTAAGCGACAATAATGCTCTATGTTTCTTCGAAAAATTTCTATAGGGCTCGAAATTCCACATATACATACACACAAATCAGATACATTTATATTATATATATATATATATATATATATATATTTATAATTTTTTTGTAAATGGTTTTTAGTTAGTTTGTTGTTTTACACTTTTATTTTCAGCAGTAAAATTATAAAAATATTAGGAAAAACTGCAGTTGGAGACACGGGTGCCCTATAAACATAATTTACAAATATAAATGATATATTTTAGTTGTTATTTACTATATAATTTGTTTTGATTCGTATTATTAAAAAATTAGTACCCTATGAATTTTCAGGTTAGCAAAACTTTGAGATGGGATGTAAAATATCATAATGGCAAACTACAGTAAATTTTTAAAAAAAAATTATACTACAAAGATCAGGATTTGTTATTAAATTTAAATAACAAATTGGCAGCAATAATGGATAGAGATTATCACCATTAAATAACCATTTCACTGACATCTTATAATCAATAATATTTTGCGTCAGAAGATTGGCAATGGCTGCTTAAAATTAAGTTAAATGTGTTTTTGAGGCATCTATTCAGTTGAGAGTCATTTTAAAACCAATTACGTAGAATGTAAATCGAATTCAAAATACTATCTACGACGTCTGCGTAGTTGAGTTAAAAGCAAATCAAATATAAATCATCAGACGCATTAAGGTCACAATTGAATAAATGCATACAAAATTTTAAAAAATAAAAGAAAATACCAAAGCTTTATTTCTCAAATTTTAGCTAAAGTGTATTTTAATTTCTCTCTTAACTCAAAAGTTAATTTACTGTTCACTAGACCTGAGGGACCACAAATTTTCGGTCCGCTCTTATGCTCAAAATCCCAATGCCAGTGCAGTCTTGTTAGATTTGGTCCCGGTAGTCCGAGTCCGTCTCTGCTTCCCTAATGAGACTAAATTTTTTTAAATCAGTCAAGTTGACTGATATTTTTAGCTCAGCGAATATAAGTTCGAATATAATAGAAAATTTTAATAAAAATTGGTCCCTGCTGGAATTGAAAAGTTGGTCCCCTTCCGTTCTGTGTTTTGTTTTTTTGCTAACACCGGAGTGATATCAAGGCCAGTAATGCCACCTGTCCCGCAGGACTTTACAATTTAGCGGATGTTCACTTTTTAATGCTATTCTTGTAGATTAGGAACTGCTGTTCATTTCAAATGGTAGCAAACAGTTTAGATAATATTTTAATTGCAGATTATGAGTTGAAATTTCATCCGCTTATTAACTCAAATTAAACGCGTTCATTTATTCGATTCGATCGGAAAACAATTTGGACGAATGCTATCTATATAACAATTTTATATAGTGCGGAGTCATCTTCGCTGCATTTATACTTTATATGAGAATCACAGAGCATAAATCAATTTTTAAAATTTCTTCAAAATTATAAAGTTGGTGTGAAATCTGCCATCTTGATTTGCGTTTATTAATCACCCTAGAAAATACAAATGTCTGAAAAATTCTTGATTATAAAAATAAGTCTATTAGAGAAATGTTTCCATTACTTTAGTAAGACTAACATATTGTTGAATTTTGAAAGTTTTAGGGCAATCTGAAAAATATTTGTACAATTTCGAATTCTAGTAATTGTATATTGAAAAGTTCATTTACTTCGAAATCTCAGTGAATGCATAAAACTTTGAAGTTAATCTTAAAAGTAAATTGGAAAAACTTTATATATATGTATATATATATATATATATATATATATATATATATATATATATATAAATCGGCAAATCAAAGCAATTTATTCGTGTGCATTGTATTTGGAGAAGTGCAACTGGAGGTTTGCTGCTCTAAAAAGCAAATGCTTTTAATAAAATGGAGTTCAGTGCACATTTGGTTTTCAATAAATTGCATTTTTGGGAAAGTTATTTCCCTGAGGATACACAGCCGTTATTAATTACGTTGCTCATCTAGATTACAGTTCAGCTAAGTTATATCTCATTTTCACTAATTTTTAAAGTAAATTTAATTAGGAAAATGCTTTTCAGTGAATAGTAAATTAAACTTGCAACAAAAGCTGTTTGCAATCTCATCAGATATATATATATATATATATAGCGTTATAATTATTTCATGTGGTGCTAGAAATCAACAGTTCTCGTAGGATGAGTGTGAATACAAACTTATATACATTGAGGTTGAATACTTCCTTCTATGCAACTGATGGTATTTTAAAAGAGTTCTAAATACATTGATAGCTATAACTTTAACAGGTTAGTTCCAACATAGACATTTCCAAAGCTCCTAAAATTACAGTCTCAAAATATGTATTATTTTTTATATTTTAGAGTTTACAATTGAGTATTATGTTTTATATTACGCATTGCTCACGGAAACAGTGTGTAAGCTAAGAAAAAATGATATTTTGATTAGTAAAAAGTTTTGCAGAAACTATGAAGAGGGAGGCAGACATGATTTTTTTCCTGATAACATTTCAGAACACTTTTAATTTTAAAGGAAGCACTCAATTTCGATTAGCAACGTATTTTCCATTATCAAAAACAATGACGTCATGACCATTGTCATTTGCACAAAATCAGAATGCATTTTAATATGTTTTTAAGTCAAAGGCTTACATCAATGAAAGGATTTTAACTATCCTTCACTCACGATTCAATTAGCGAATTAAAAATTTCATATCTTCAATACCATTAGGAACAGCTGTATGGAATCCAAAACTGAAATAATGAGGTGAAATGAGTTGATGATTTCGAATATTTATAAACTTTAAGTTGTTACAGGAGATGAATTAGTTACAATCAATTAACCTAAAAAGTCGTTATTCTTTTTAAAAAATGCATATGATGCAATATACAGTTATGAAAAATTATTTATTCACTTGCTAAAATCACCAAATCATTCATTACAATGTCTTTCTATTCTTTTGCTATTCAATATTTAATGCTTTAAATGCCAACGTGCACTTCAACATTGCAGTCATGAAAGAAACATTTGGCGATTTACTTCTGTGAATCTGGGGATTATCTTGCAGAAAATCTCATCATGTTGACGAAAATGAGACAATTCTAACCAATTTATAAAATGAATACTTCAAAAAAGTGACAATGGTTCACAGAAATCTTGACTTAATATGTATTGCTGTGACTGTATATGTATTTAGTTTTAATTCAGACTACGTGATCAACTATAGCTTCAAAGATTCTATTCAGCATATGAACCCACTGCTTAAACCAATTTAGTTGTTAAATCAAAGGAAATCTTGAACTTGTAGCTTTTAAGAAACTTTGTTCCCAATTTGTTTGCAGAGAACTTCTTTCATGTAATTTGAAGCAAACACTGAATTGTGATCAATGTATTAGCAGTTTTATCACAACTCAATACTTAGTTGTGCGTAGTGCCCGGTATTCAAATCTAAACTGCCCATTGTACCTTTAAAGGCACAAACCGTTATGTGAACGTTTTCAAAAATTTTTTCCAAGTTTATTTGTAAATTTAAAATGATAGGATTTCCGCATATTTTTGATTAAATATGCTTCAATGTTGTTGTGACTAATTGGGATAAAAATTATTCGTGTATTTGAAGCATATGAAGATGTTAATTTTTTCAATGGAAAATCCGATTTTAGCAAAAACATTATTGCTATATAACTATTGTTCAGAAAATAAAGTGGTCTTAGGCTTATGATTGCAACAACGACTCAAACTATTTTGTTTTCTGAAGATAGACCACCTAAGTCTCTCAAGGCATGCGGTGCGTAAGGCAGAAGTCGCCAGTTCACGAAATGAAAAAGGAGACGATTTTCTATCTAGTGGTGTTGCAGATTTTAGATATCTTCATTATTTAATTAGTTGTGAGGGCTTAAAAAATTCCCGTAGAAGCCAACAAATTGTAAAAAATACCTGAATTATTTAGGGTTGGTTAAGTTTTAAAACAGCAAAAGCTTAAACTTTGAAATGAACGTATTCTTGTGAAGCACTGTCTATAGGTGAATGACACTATGAAAAGTGGAAGGATGCCCTGTACGAAATGGCCTTGTATTTAGCAACTATATGCTTTGCTTCAATTCATAAAGCAAATAGTATTTAATGATGTCTTTAGATGTTTAGAAACATGCTTTTTTCAACAATGCTTGATGAATTTCAAAAAAAATCTTAAAAATGGTGGAAAATTATTGCAACCAATGTTACTGTTTGCTTTAATTACAGAGAATTTTAAATATATATAAATACAATGTTTTTTTTAGTAAACTTCCATTATATTCAAGAAATATTTTTCCATTGAAGTTCCACTTAAATTTAATTTCGCTGACTTTCATAAGTTCAAAAATAGTGAATTCTGATTTGTTGTAGAACAAAAAAGAGTGTCGCATGTTTGCTTTTATCATTGGATGTGTTATCAACGGAAATGTATCTATAAAGACTCTTTCTAACTTCAAAAAATCAATTCGCACATTTCAAATAAAGCATTCTCAATAGAGATTTTCACGACATTTCGTACACTTTCTTGTTCGTCAATCTTATAATTGAAAGTTAGCAACAAATATATATATATATATTGGTACTCAGCAAGAGATAATTTAAAGGGGGTTTGCCTCAAAACAATAGCATTATATTTTAATAATTAGGAAAGTCAGTTGTGTTCATCTTCTGCTATTCAGCAAACCATAACATGCTTACTGAACTATTTGATCATATTAAGCATGTTTGATTAAACTATTGCAATGTTGCAAGCACACATCAAATGATTAATAAACAGAAATGCAACCATTTTATGTATATTAACTACCTCTTACTTTAAGGTTAGCATTACTTTAAAGTCTTAGCATTTTAAATTTCAGTCATAAAAAACTTTGTCAAAATTTTGTAGTGAAACTCCAGTACTTGGCTTGTTATTTTAGCAACAATATATAATATTTGCAAGTACAGAGCACCAGACCAATTCTACTTTTATTAAAAAACAAAATTTAAGTTGGATATTAACAATAAAGAAGTATTGAGAAGTGCTTTCTTTATTCCCAAAAGTCATTCAGCAGCATTAGAATAGTTTTTGTATTAAGCTGGGCAATAATTGCAAGGAATATACAATCAACAGCGTTATTAAAGTTCATAATCATTCTATAAGAGCAATTATTGATGTTACTACTATGATTGTAGTTGGGTTTTACAACAAGCACTATTACACAATTATAAAAGATAGCAGAAAAGTTGAATTTTTTGTAGAACGTGTTAAAATATTCAAGTTAAATAAATACAAATACCATTTTCATATAGAATTAATTGTTAAAAAAAACTTGGACAACAGAGTAGAAGACTATAAATATTAATCAGGTACTTTTTACATGCAAAAGGCTAATTACAATAATCTACTTCAGAGGGGCACAGTTGATTGCAAAATTGGCTGTTAAAGTTTTTGCCATAATAAAATATTTGAAGATTCAATATATTAATTCACTTTACAATACAAATTAACATAAATTTATGTATCAATGGCAACATTTTTATATAACTGCCATGGACGACTGAGCAAAAGATTAATATATAAAAACTTTAATTTATTAAAATAATTAACAAAGTTTGATCAAAAAATACCCATGGCTGTCACAACTACCCTTGATTCGCGACCAGAGACTCTGCACAACAACACATCGTAAAAGTACCGCCCACTGCAACTAACAGCGTTTTTAGACGAAAATGAAAGAGGAATATTCGTCATTTACATCATGCGTTTTATTATTTCGTGAGATAAAAGCGTTTAAAAAATTTTACAAGAAACCATCAAAAATTTAAGAAATGCCTATACAGTTAAGGTATATTTATGCCCAAATTTTAAACAATTTAGTTAATTATTATTATCATCATTAGTTATATTTGTGAAATTGGAGGTATTAACATGAATACCTTTAGGTGCTTGAGCTACCTCGAGTTGTTGCCAAAATTCACACAACAATATTTGGTAGCCAAATGCAAATGTTACCAAAGGGGTTGAATCCTCTCTAACCCCAAGCCTACAGACCTAATATATATTATTATAACTTATTAATCTTAAACATAAAATTTAGTCATAAAACGATTGAATTTTATCTTTTGAATAAATGCAAAGGCCATTAATATATATTAACATATATTAATGTCCTTGTAAATATATGAAACATATTTCCTTAAAAGTTTTCATAAAGCACTTCAGTTGTCCATTTTTGGATTTTTTAGGTCATTATCCTTTATGAATTACTTCAAAACATCCATGTTGTGACTCTACAGAAACAAATATTTTACAAAATCAAGGTTGTTCTTCTATAATATCATGAGAGGTTATAAATATTTTGGTTATCATATAGATCGAAACTGTTCTATTTTATGCATCTATTCATAGTGAGACATGTAAACAGGACCATTTATGTAAGGCAAGCGAGAATCACGCAGATTTTTTACAGAGGCATGTAAAGTCAATCATACTTAAAGAAAGCAGTCTGAATCGAAAATCATTTGAAATTAGATTGTACCGCGTAAGCCAAGTTTAAATTAAGTCTTACTAAAATGATTATTCTAGAATTTTAGGACAAGTCATCATTTGGTTGGAAGCCAAATCTGAAAATGATTAGAAAATCTCAAACAAAAATGCTTTGAAAATTATAACAAATAGTATGCTATTTTAGCCCCTTAAGTATCAATCTCTATGTATGATTTATAAATTTATTAATGAATTAAGTTCTCTAAGCTTTCTCAATAATTACATTATAATCAATGAAATGAATAAAACACTTTTTAGTGTCAATAATAGTCAAGATGCATTTTCCTTCAGATGTTCAATCTTATGGAATGAATTAAGTATCGATATAAAATGGGAGAAAAATTATAAACACTTCAAGAAAAAAATCAAACAAATTTTATTGAATAAACCAAAATTATTGGGCATAGATAATAAACTCAATGCATGGTCGAATTATTTTTAAAACTGCCTTTTAATTAACAATGCATATGTAAATAGTTTTGTAAGTATTTTGTCATGTGTTAGTTTGTAGACTTTATATACATATTAGCAATAAATTTGCTTAATTCTTTATGTCATGCCTATACATGTATATAGGGAAAACTATGATGTTAATATTTCAAAAATACCAAAAATTAAAAAAACATCAATGCATGAGGTAATGCAGATTTAACAAAAATAATTGATTCGATATTTAGGCTGATAAGTCGAGCATTACTAGAAATAAAGTTAGTAATTACTAAAAGATATATTTATATCTTTAAAACATTAATTCAAGATACTCTTAGATGGGGCTAAATTAGTGTTAATAAGAGCACAGAGCAGAAGTATTAGCGTTGGTCCTTTGTAAAGAATGGTGTTCAACTTAAGGTTAATGAGATTTCAGATTGAATTTAGTCGCTTTCATAAATATGTTTCTTTTATTGTAAATTTTGCATTATCTCAATAAGCATTTATTGTAGCGTTATTATTATTATTTTTTTACATGTGCATCCCTTTTCCTTATAATTTTCTAGCTGGACCCCCTCCCATCCCTCAAAAAATAATCACTAATAAAATAGTAGAGGAATTGTTAATATTAAAGATACAGTAAATGATTATGATTTACTTTGAAAAGAAAGAATATATTATTAAACACTTAAAAAATAGAACAACTGAGTGAATATTTTTAGATTTAGTATTTTAAAAATGTGCAAATTTCTGTATAAATTCCATTCTCAGCAATGAAAACAGTTTTGAACTAGAATTACCATATAGACCCCCTCTATTTTTGTGTGTGGACTCCCAGTTAAATACACAAAATAAAAATCATCATCAAATAAAGTGTAGAGACTGAACTTTCCCTGTCAGCCTGTCGAGAATAAACACGGAAATGTTTAGTGGTTTTCATTTAGCCGCATCATGTTTCATAAGTGTCAGAAATTAATTCATTTGAATTTTCCTAGGAAATGCAAATTACTGCGAGAAACTTCATGCGTCAAATTAAATTACTTTCTAAATTATAAATTGCCAAATTGTCAATTTAAATGAAAAATTCCTGTCAACGTTGATGGTTGTCTATAGCTTTCACTTCTTGTATACATTTTAATTTTATAAATGCGCTAGAAATTTATGGAAATGTCAATTATCAGTTCAGTGCTTTAAAAATAGAATTTACAGATCAAAGCTCTATGTAATTACTTTTTTACCTTGAACAGCCAAATTTTATAAAACCATTCGAGTCTTTTTAACCTTGAATGCCCACTTTGTTCATAATCAGAACCTGGGTTAAAAGCAGTGTTTATCTAGACTAGGCTGAAAACAGGATTGACCCGACCTACGAAATATTAGAAGATGGGCTAAGATTTAAATTGCGAACATTTCGTTAAATTTTATTATTGTTATTTTTTAAGCATTCATTGATTGTAGCAATGGAAAACACTTAAGTAATAGACTGTTGGTTGAGTTACCAAATCCCCCAAGTCTAATAGAGACTATTTGTCTTATCTCCTCACGATACAAACTTTAGTCCAGACCTAGATTTCTTATTTTATTAATAAAAGCATACTATTTTTGTATAATTA
>CABFPE010000325.1:461423-478839 GCA_900660155.1 Hofstenia miamia | reverse complement strand
AATATTAACAATATATTCTAAGCAATGTTATTTCAATCTTGAGCATTCCAATACTTTAAGCTAAAAAGCTTTCATTAAAACTTAAAATATTTTCTAAAGGATTTAACATTTAATCTACCACTATGAATCTTTTATTTTTGTATGTATATTTATATTTATATATATATATATATTGTTTATCTTATATTAAATTCATTTTAAATAATCTTTACATTTGTAATTTATTTATTTAAAGTATCTACTTATATTTTAAAGATATTGTTTTTTCAAAAAAAATTAAAAAAATCTCCGTCGACCCGGATTCGAACCAGGGACCTAAGGATTACAGCTTGGCTCTACACTCCTCCGCTCTACCAACTGAGCTATCGACGGATGAAATTCTTCAAGCTTTTTTGATACATAATCTAATAATTATTTTTTATCTAATTTTAGTTATATATATATATATATTTATATATATCCGTAATGTAAGAAGATTTAATCTCAGTACGGGACCGTATCTCGACCTGGAATGAAAAATTGAACTTCGAAAATGTGTGGTCCCACATGCATGTTAAATTTGGTGAATTTGTACCATCTTATCAATAAGAAATCAAAAATGCAATGCGCAAAGTAACGAGCTATGCGTTCATTTTTATTCCAATTGAACTTGAGATATAAGTTAATGGTTTAAAATTTGCCTGATTTTTGATAAAAAAAGACGAAATTCCAGATATTCTAGTATGTTGATTATGAAGCCTTTTCTCATGATCAGTGGTATGGTAGAGAAGATGCTTTGTTCAGGCTACGATTTTTTAATTATAAAAAATTTTTTTGACAAAACACAAGTGGTGATTCTCTTCATATTAAAACTGACTGTCTTTTATTATTCCTAGAATAACACTATTAGCTAGAAACTTCATTTTTAGTTACCCATTTCCTCAAAATGATTTAATTGTGTTTATGAATGTTAATTATTTTTTAAAGTACAAAAACAAGCTAAGTTTAGTCAGTATGTAATTAGATTGATAATAAAATTGAGAATCACTAATAGTCAGTTAGCTAGCAAAACATAAGCAGGCATAGGTATTCATTTGTGTTCTTTAGACAGGGACTTGGAATGCGATGACCTAGAAGTGCGAAATTTTCATCTAGAGTTTCTGTGCAAAATCTTACCACTTTTAAGGATTTTAAGGAAAAATGTGCCCAGTATGCTATTTCAAAAATGCAAAGTAGTGTTCGTTTGAATAAAGCACTGGAGGAGAATGTAGACTGTTGGTATCAAATTGAAACGGAAGATCAGCACCTGTATGGTTTTTTTTCAGATTGCATTATGGTCAAAGTGATATATTAGGAAGAATTTGTCAATTTTTTTTATTTTAATTAAAAGTTTAATAATTCTGATTACTTTTGTACTCATTTAAAAAATTTTTCATAGCGTATAAGAATTTACTTCTCTAGCATCGTAGCTTCCATGTTTTCATTCTCTCCTTTCATAAATTATTGACTTTGTGATATGTGCATGACTAAAAGATATTTTTTCAAAATTAATATTCTCTACATATAATTCTCTCATATATTAAGCTAAAAATTATATTCTTGAAGTTAAGATGTAATTTCATAAGTACTATTTCAAGAGATTAATCCTTCAAGTTTAGTATTTCAAGATGAAATTCTCTTGATTATTTGCATAAAATATCAAGATATTTTTTCTTAAATAGAAGAGACTTTTTTATGAGCGTAGGAAACCTGATTTACCTTTTTGGAATCCATCTGTTATAATTTCATAATTGGTAGAAGGCTCTACGATGTTGGCCCAACATGCTTCCACCACTGATGTTTTCAAAGCATTCAATATACAAATTGATTTGCTTAAGTATAATTAATAAAAGCAAATGTAGCAATACTTTGTTTACTGCTTTGTTTCTTGAGATACAAACTAAATTATATTAACAAACTTCAATCACTGTTTTTAATGCAAATGATAAACTGCTTTCAATAACAAATCTTCCTTTGTTAGCTTTCATAAAGCCTTGTTACTTATTGATTTGGTTTTGAAAAATTATCATGCAAAAGGATAATATATTTTGAATAAATGTTAGCTGAGAATGTCAAGCAAACTGAATTTAAAAACGTTTTTACTGTGATATCCTATCTTATGAAAATTTCGCCTTGGGGTTTAATGCAACGCACAGCTATTGTTCGTAATCTGATTAATTTAATAAAATCGGGAAGCACTGTCCAATCAAAGAATAGATTTGAATTTGCCAAAATAATCAGTGTATGGACATTTCAATGTAATAACAATGCGCTAATAAATATACAATTCAACAAATTTCAATACACTATTGTTTCATTCACATCACTAGTCTTGCTCGTATATATATATATATATATATATATATATATATATAAGGAACAAATTAATTCACCCTCCATTTTTTTCGCTTCTTCCTCCTTTCTATCTAAATTTGGATTGGATTATGATATTAAAACGAGACTTTGCACAAATATTCTTCATACCAGCACCATTAATTTTGAATGTTCAGAAATCTGATGCTATCCTTGTTTTTGATGACATCATCAAATCTCCAAATTTGGAGGTCTTTTCGAAATCAATTAAATATTGATTTTAAAGATTGAAAATATTTGAAATTTGTTAGAATTAATTCTTACGCTATAACCGTTTGCTTGTATCACCGTGGGCACATAGTCTGCTATTGATGTCACAAGTTGATAGCATCACTCACTCCACCAATGAAGCATCCTTCACCCCTATCTAGATTATGATTTTTCACAATGGCAACAATATTCTAACTTCTTTTCTGAGGAAAGCAATTTCTTTGATGCAATTTTACAAATTATTTATCAGGCTCTTAGTAGCTCAATATTTTTAAAAATTGCGAAACAGTTTAAATTTTGCAAAATTATCATAGAACAACTTCCAAATTTGTTTTTACCTATATGTATAAGATAATAAATTTCCTTCTTTTGGAATACGTTTGTCAGTAAAAAACGAAACTTTTTTTAATCAGAGATCATTTGAGTTCATTTCTACATAACATACACTAAGGCTAAGCATGTATAATTTTTTAAAGTATAAACGAATTCAATTGGTTGATGAACTCAATATACGTTACTAGCTCTTAGATATTGTAACCTATGCAGTAGACATAGTGTCTTCACAGCCACTTAAAAGAATCAAAGATATTTGAATATGTAAAAGTTGTAAATAATTTTAAAACTAATTTTTTATGATGACGTAATTAGGTTAGTGTTTTCCACTTCACCTTTAAGATGCGCTAAAAGCTTGTCTCCGATGTTCTCTTAAAATATTAGTATATTTAAATATAATAATATTTATACAAATTGGTGAAACGTTTTTAAGAAGAGAAGTGCATTGTTAGACAAAACGACGGAAACAAAACTATAAAGGTTCTTTTCAAATTATTATATAATAAGATTCATTGTCGTTGGGAGGTTAAATTAATTCTACACGAAATGCTACCTGCATAGAATCTTTATATTATATTCAAATTAAACATATTTAATAATTTATTTCTGGTTACTAATGAATTTCTTTTTAAAATAAAAAACTATTTGAATAGAACACAGCTTGATTTTATAATTTACTTTGATTTGATCTGTCCTTAAACTGTTTGAAACTTAATTTAGAATTTTTTCAAGGAAAAGCTTAAAATTCAAAAACTAAGCAACACTAGATGAAAGATAGCAAAGCCGGATAGATTTGTTTGTAAAGATATTTGAATATTCGTTTCATATACTGAAGCATAACGTCAAAGCAATTATTGAAAGCACGAGTTCAGTTTTATTAAAAACATACATGTAGGTAATTTAAATTTTAAAAAGGCAATGATTATTCTTACCTTATTGAAAACGATACAAATTAGAATAGATAAACAAATACATGGGTATGGTCGTATGGTCGTATATATATATATATATATATAAGCTTTATATAGGCTTTTTTGGTATTTTGTTTCATTTTTAATTTTATATTTAGTCACAAACTACAATAACCCAAAATATTTGAATAAAATATTTCAGCAAATTATATATAGAGGAAGAATAGGAAAAAGTCCACTTTCAGGAGAAAAGCCTAGCAATTATCTTGGAAAGTTGCTGGAAAAAGCAAAGGGCAATAGCACAAAAATAGCACAAAAGTTACAATTCATTTAATATCGTAGTTCTTACAAAATATAATATAGATACTAATGCCTTTAAGAATGCAAAATCAACAGAATTTTATATAATATGTATATACATATTTAAGGGTTACATTCTTATTAGTATGTTGACATTATAAGGTAAATATGCAAAAATGAGTAAGCATACAAAATATATTCTACCCTCGACAAGAGACAAGGCTACAAAAATTACAATTGGAATACTAGTTGTTTGAAGTTGAAATCCGGTATAATATAGTAAAACATAGAAACACAATGCTTTAGAAAATGACAAATCCTAAGCACAGTACTCGATATAAATTAGCTTTACTATTAGTGATAATGCTATTTCTATTAAATTGAATTAAGTCTTAATCAAAGTTAAACACTACAAAGTTTGATAGAACGCTTTACTAAATGTATACTAAGGCAGCAATTTTGTGTCAAATAAATCCATCCCATCCCCATATTCGCATAGAAATGTCCCATTGTGTATACCACAAATGTTAGTGAGTAATACTCCATGTCAATTATCTTATATCTAAACTTTTAATAAATTAAATTTCGCAATGTAAAATATTTATAAATTCTAAAATTTTCATATTTGTACTTGGAAAAATATTTTGAGTTTCAATTATTGAAAAGAAAATTTCACGCTTTAAAAAATTTCATTGTTTTAGGAACTATTTAAATCGTTTTCAAAAAACTTTCCAAGTCCAATTTTCCAATGTTTGAAATAATTATTTAAGAATGTTTGACTAATTTTCTTGTATTTCTATAAATACATTTCTTTATTACTACAATTAACCCGACAAAAATATTTGAAGATGATATCTCAAAGATTTAAATAATAGAAGTTTAGAAGAGTTTTCTAAATGAAAAGAAATGCTAATTTTAACTACTTATTTAATTTGCATAAAATATTTTTTCACAATTATCTCACAGTGCCATTGTAATATAGTGTAAGAGGCATTGAGTCACTAAAATTTCTAGTAATTGATATTGTTCAAAATATTTATGATGGACAGCATATTGACAACTATCTTTTGAAACAAACTAATTACTTTTTGAGAATAATAGTTAAAGTATTTTTAAAAAAAGGCAAGTTTTTTTATTGATTTCAATTTCTTGTCAAAGAACGAAATCGGGGATAATCTGTAAAATAAAAATAAGAAGTTGATTAGGTATGAAATTTTAAGCTCCTATTCGCAATTTTTGTTTTAAAAAATATTAAATTGTATAGCATTACAAACAACGTGTAAGTAAATATTGAAATTAATTCTTATTTCAAATTGAAAAACCGAAAAAAATGCTTAGCTTAGAAATATATTTTTTAAATGACAAAATATTGTGTTATATTATATTACATAAAATTAATATCCGAATTGACCTTTTATTTTTTTGATATTTGGCCAAAGCGTAAGCTTGCCTGCAGTCATTTCCCATATTGTGCCTTACACATTCCCTTTATGGACAATTTCAAATTTTTGCAGAAAAATCAGTAAAAATTCTTTTTAAATTTTGTTGATATTTTCAGAAGGTTTATCATTTTGAACATACCAAAGCATATCTGCATAATATGTCACCTGTCTAAAATATATTCTTATTAGTAAGCGTGTTTCCTATACATTTAGAATATAGGATATTAAAATGCAAATTTGTTGTCAATCACTTGTCCAGATTTTCCATATTTTTGCTGGACTAAATACTTTCAAACTTCATGGGAACTGCTTACACTTTTCAGTTTGCTAAACAGAAATTTCGTAAAAATGGATTGAATACGGTCACGCTAAGTTGACCCGTTTCCCACCCTGATAAGGATATCTAAAATCTAGGACAACCACAGGATAAAATTTTGTCTCCTCTTTCATTTACTGCCTTAAATGGTCCTGTTCTCAAATTGTTTAATAGCCTGAATGGGGTTTGGGGGATGTGTCTAAAGAAAACAAAATACATGAGATTAAATTTTGCTACTATGAGCTTTATACTGCATTCTTATTTGAATATTGATCTGGTAAAAAAAATCGGACATTTTATTGAAAATTTTTAATAGTTTCACATACTCTCATCACAGGATTAGCTTTAGTCACAGATGTTGACCATAGCAGGGAGCTCATTACCAAGAAATGCGTCCATATACAAGAATTCCAAATTTCTTAATATGTCTGCATAAAATTGTGTGAAAATTTGAACAAAATCTACTGTATCTTTTGGACATGATAGGTTTAAAACATTTTAAGACCTACTTTTCAGGATAAAAATTTTAAGCGTGTAAAGGCGCTTCCCTTATCAAAAGTGAAACTATTTTTCAAAAAAATACATAATATGTATTTAAATATTTTTTAACATGTGCTACACATGGGATGGAAGTATACAAAATTAAGAAAGTATAACCCTCATGGATTTAACAGCCTTACTGAAATCAAAAGAATATCGAAATTTGCTTTTGACGAAAAATGTGAGATTTACAATTTTATAAGCTTTAGAAAAAATTGAGCCTCAAATGCTAGGAAGAACGATTCATTCATGATATACTCTACGCATGTTTTTTATAATATTTTTTCATGAAATATAGTTTTGCTTTCCTTTTAATTGTCATTGAGTTTTAGTCAAAATGATTAAAATTGTCTTTGCTTAATATTGGCAAAAATTTCTGTAAGATTGGCATTTTCTTGGTAAAATTTGTGTTTATTCATTTAAAAAAAATAGGACTATGGAAAAAATCATTTGAAATGTTTGTTGAATATCGCACAAACTTGAATAAAAGATTAAAAAATGTGAGCAATTAGAGCTCGAAATAGCAATTCAGTCTAGAATGGCAGTAAATTCATTATTCAATAACTCCTGGTAAAATCGATTATTTAAGTGTGGCAAATCAACTCGAGTTTTCCTAGACTGAAATTATACAGCCAAAGGTGCCTTAAGACTGGCGATTTCTATCGTTTGTCACCTTTTCAGCTGAACAATCCATCTGCATTTTTATCGGCTGATAAAAGTCGATAGTCTCAACGCTACTTAAATTCCAGACTTACTTACTTTAAGTACCTAGCAGGGTCCTAAAAACTCATTTTGAATTTGAATTTTTCAATTTCGAATCATTTGTTGCTTACCGCTGTCAATCAAAATATTACTGCGAATTTGTAAATCTAGCACAGATATAATCTGTCTTGCTTAAAAATAATTTAACTTCGATTTTCTAGACAAAAATGCATAGAAATGAATACAGATTGGAAGGATCACTTTCATTGTAGTTCCACAGTTTTGAAATACATTTACAACAATAGCAATTTATGCTGAAACGAGGAAACTTTCAGCAATCACAGACACTAATCTTAATTGATTCCGCATTCATTTATTACTACTCCAAGATTTAAGTGACTTTGATAAATTCAATGAATGGAGAAGATAAGCATTCTTTTATATACTCCTTAAATAATGCTATAAAAATGTATGTATAGTTTCCTATGGTAACATGTTTAAGTGAATATTTTATAGAAATTTTCATCTAATCTATATGTATACATTTAAATAAAATATCCGACGTTGTGAAGAAATCATTGCACATATATAAAACTGTTGCAGGCTCGCAGTTGAAGAAAGGCTCAAATTTGAATTTAATTCATTCTTCTTACCCAATGATTACTCATCATATTAAAATTGGGAGCTAGGTTTTGAGTTATCAACATTCTATTGCCATATTTTATTTGTACAATGTAAGCAACTTTATCAATTCAATAGACAAAAAACTTAAACTTAATTTTTTACAGATACTTAAGGATCATGTCATAATGATTTGAAACGCAACATCTTGATTTACATGTACATAATCTTATACAAAGAGTTTATGTTTGATGTAAATTTACATTACTCATAAATAGTGTTTCATTTATACGAAAGAAATTTTAGGAAATACGAGAAAGGTTCAAGACTGATAGAAATTCCATGATATAGTTGGAAAAAAATCTGTTTGATTTTAATCGTTCGAATTGCTGTCTATGATATCTTAATGACAGTAGAAATTGTTCTTGCTTTTGAAAATAAAATAAATCGAACCATTTGTTGCATGTTTATATTTTATAGAACCAAATTGAATGCTTTTTAAGCATTAATGTAGAACAAATGGCAAGAAATTTAAAGTTTACACTTCTATGAGCCAGATGTGTTACTTTTAACTCACAAAAACCACTCATTAAATGAGAATTTTAAGATCATTAAAATCTATTGTGATCTACAAATCATTTGAAAATTATGTAATATGTTATGTATATTTGTGTAGAAAAATCCCTACCGCATTCTTCGAAATTGGAACGCAGTTGTGGTGACAAAAGTTCATCGCTTTCCCCATCCGAAATCTCTAAGTCAGAAGTGTAGCGTGCTTTGCTGCATCGCAAAGCAGAGCGTATGCTGCATATGGAATAGGAGCTTTCATTGCCATGGCTATCTCTCTGCATGATAAACCCCACGGCAGTCGAAACCTCAATTGCTTAACATTGTTCAATTCACACCAAACAATGCTATCGAATAAAAAGCTATGGCGCAAGACAGATAAAATTCACAATGCATTTTACTATTGCGTTAAATTGAGGCAATTGCGCGGTGAAATATTTCAACCATAGAAAAACGAGAAATTCAAAACATGTCCAGGAGAAAACAGTTTCTGATGAATTATTAGAAACCTCATTTAAATTACTTGAATGAATGCATAATCTAAAATTAATTTCGTTTCTAATTAAAAAAATAAAATTAGCGAGTTTTGCTACATATTTTTTATTAAGAATTTATTAAAAACAAAGTAAGCTGTCAAATATGTATGTCAAACTTTTAAATGAGGGAAAATTAGAAGCAAATAATTTTCCAAATCACAGAGCATTGACAAATGTGAACAAATAAGCAAAATTTGACTGCTGCATTGTATATTACTGGAGCGATTTCTTCAGTACAAAAATTCATTATTAATTATAAATAATTGAATATATATATATATATATATGTATATATATGAATATACATTCAAATTATTAAGAAAGCAACAAAGTATGTTTTTATAATTCAGTTGTTGAAAGTGTATGCAATAATATTTATCAAGTGTAGTTATTGAAATTTTTTGCCGAATTTATTGTTATGCCGAAAAGTACTTAGATTCAAAACTGATATTTTAGTGCAAGCAATATATACTTTCACATTTATAATTGTTGACAACAGAGGAAAGTAGATTCTTTGGAATGGGATCTTCATTTTGGAACACATCCTTAGTTTTATAAGATGAAGGTCCATATATATATACACTCGACGACAAAAAGTTTGCCCCACCTATGATTTTCAAGAAAAACAAGCACAAACAGAATTTTAGGATGACGTGAAATTCTTACATACGGATATATCAAGATGATTATTGTACTCGAGTGATAAACGGTGCATGACGTTACTGACACCAAAAATTAATTGTGAAAATCCATTTTGCGAAATATCATTACCATGGCGGATCAACACGACAACAAGCGCCTAAAAATCATTACTCTCATGGTGACCTATCAATGCGGGAAGTTGCAACACGATTGGATGTTGATCACAAGACGGTGAGTAGAACATGGCACTGATATCAGGAGACCGGTGATTATCGCACAAACTATCAGGAGTGTGGTTGACCAACACTGTTCAATGAGAAATACGAGCTGCGGATCGGTCATCTTTGTGTAAATAATCCGCGTTCGTCGGCATCTGAGATTTTACACGAAATTGGCGAAGCTGGTGATTGCAACGGACACTCAATCGTATTGGGTGCAAAGCGATGAAGCCAGGCTACAATGGACCATTGAACGTCGAATTGCACAGTCGATGATTGGAAAAAATTCCTTTGGACAGATGAAACAGTCATTGAAATACAAGACAATGCGCCTCAGTATGTCAGGGTTGTTGACGGGCATGAACTGACGCCTGCGCACTTTGTGAGGACAAAAAAATATCCCAAAAGCGTGATGATATGTGGATGTTTTAGTTGGTATGGCAACGGTGGAACGTACATTAAATTCCGAGATTTATATAAACGAAATCATTGATTACAGGATTGTTCTACAAATGGCTGATAAGTTTTCGGGAGGCAATGGGTGGTTACAGCAAGATAANACATCCTTAGTTTTATAAGATGAAGGTCCATATATATATACACTCGACGACAAAAAGTTTGCCCCACCTATGATTTTCAAGAAAAACAAGCACAAACAGAATTTTAGGATGACGTGAAATTCTTACATACGGATATATCAAGATGATTATTGTACTCGAGTGATAAACGGTGCATGACGTTACTGACACCAAAAATTAATTGTGAAAATCCATTTTGCGAAATATCATTACCATGGCGGATCAACACGACAACAAGCGCCTAAAAATCATTACTCTCATGGTGACCTATCAATGCGGGAAGTTGCAACACGATTGGATGTTGATCACAAGACGGTGAGTAGAACATGGCACTGATATCAGGAGACCGGTGATTATCGCACAAACTATCAGGAGTGTGGTTGACCAACACTGTTCAATGAGAAATACGAGCTGCGGATCGGTCATCTTTGTGTAAATAATCCGCGTTCGTCGGCATCTGAGATTTTACACGAAATTGGCGAAGCTGGTGATTGCAACGGACACTCAATCGTATTGGGTGCAAAGCGATGAAGCCAGGCTACAATGGACCATTGAACGTCGAATTGCACAGTCGATGATTGGAAAAAATTCCTTTGGACAGATGAAACAGTCATTGAAATACAAGACAATGCGCCTCAGTATGTCAGGGTTGTTGACGGGCATGAACTGACGCCTGCGCACTTTGTGAGGACAAAAAAATATCCCAAAAGCGTGATGATATGTGGATGTTTTAGTTGGTATGGCAACGGTGGAACGTACATTAAATTCCGAGATTTATATAAACGAAATCATTGATTACAGGATTGTTCTACAAATGGCTGATAAGTTTTCGGGAGGCAATGGGTGGTTACAGCAAGATAATGCACCATGCTATGTCAGCCGGCGATCAATGGCACATTTGCAGAGCAAAGGCATTCGCGTTCTTCCATGGCCACCCTCATCCCCGATCTAAATCCAATAGAGAACTTATGGTCAATTATCAAACGGAGACTTAAAACGTCAGGCTGCACAAATAAAAGTGACTTGATAGTTGCATTTTTGAAAATATGGAGTAAGGACCCTGAATTGCAAAAAATTTGCCGCCATTTGGTAGAATCCATGCCCGCATGAGTCGAGGCAGTCATCGCCGCCAAGGGCTCGACGACTCATTACTAACGCATTACTAACTCTCTATAATGTTGAGCACGTGTTTTCTGATGTTCTTAGTTATCTTGTTTTGTTTATTCTCAAATATAGTGCACGATATACTGATTTATCTTGAAAATCAAGGGTGGGGCAAACTTTTTGTAGGCGAGTATATATATATATATATATATATATGTATATATACTGCATATATTATATATATATATATATGTATATATTGAAATATTTAACACAATTAAGAACTTAGACCGATTTCAATTGCCTAGAATAATTGTTAGTAGGACAAATGCTGTAAATAAAGATTTTACAATCAAATACACTAAAGGAACATGTAAATATAGTACATGAACTATACATCTAGAATAATAATTGTTGATGTCATTTTTCTTTGTTTATTAAGTAGTTTTTTGTTAGCACTTTCAGGCTGTTGTGTTTTCCAAAAACTGTTTTTCTTTCAATGGAATAATCATTGTTAAGGTGAAAGAAATATACTATCAAAAAATTACAATGTTTTATGTGAAATTAGAGATCCTGGATAAAAAAAGCCATACACTTGCCAATGTAAAGCTTCGCTTTGAACCATTTCCATATATAATCTTAAATTACATTGACACATTTAATTAAATTAATCATGGTGAGAATTCCCTTTATAATATTGATAATTGATTTTAATTTTCAAATGTAAAAAATTTTCGTTTTACTTGGCGTTGCCCTTCCAAACGTCTTCAGCTCATTAATTCTCAAGGTTTAACTCTAGTTCTAATGTTTTAATTTATTTCCAACATATACATAATTGTTTGTCAACTAAATGGAGCCCATTAATAAAACGGATTGAACGAAACCTAATTAAACCCCAACTCAGAATCACTCAGGATCGATTTTATTATTCAATTTCAACTGAAATGTTGTCAACGGTTCATATAATACCGTTTAGAACGTTGCTAATTTTGTTCAAGATGAAAAATATTATTTTTTATATAGTGCACCTAACATTTTTCAGAGTCTTCAGATTGCATATAGCATTAGTGTGAATAAATAAATTGATTTTTTACAAGGTGATTCTATATGGAATTATAGAGTAATGTAGAACAAAAAAAACAAGAAATACAAAAAAGTAATTTTTTATTAAGAATTTCAAAATAAACATGTACCAAATTATTAATCACCCCTCTTAAAAAACTGTGTGTTCAACGTTTTCAGCTCAAATTGATTGTACTCAAATTTGAAATGTTGCCTTGACTGTCTCACCTCTAAGCCAAAAGCTAATGAACTTACAAATAAGTTCAGTTCTTCTATTGAAAGTTTCATTTAGTATTCATGCCTTTATTGTAGCTCATATAGTCAACACTATCCTGTTTCAACTATCAACTTAGAGTAATCCTCGAGACTTGAATTCACAAGAGGCCACAATGACTTGACTTGTTGACCCAAAGTCCATCTTGGATGAGAGCGGAACAGCGAACAATATTATTCTAACAACTTTTGCAGCTATTAGCAGCTTCTACCATTCTAGTCCTCTGAACTGTGCGTGTACACACTCTAAGTTGCTTAGAAACTTCCCCAAATCGAGAATCATGGGCAGCAGCTAGAGCTAAAAGAATGGCAATACATTCAGCAATTGTGATGTTTTTTGACTGTCGGATCCGAAATCACAAATAATTCGAGTTTTTCAGCAGATACAATGCCTATAATTTTAAATATACACTAAAAAATTTTACTGTAATGCATGCAGACATACATACGTTTTGCATGCAATAGTTTTATAATTTTTTGGGTGGTTTACTGAATAATAATTTCATCAATGTATATAAGGCTTTTCCAAGAATAATAATATATTATCATATTGGCACACCTTCAAACAAAAATATAAGTAAAGTAGACAGTAATTGCTTAATAGCAAGTAGAATAAGCAGGGTGACTAATAATTTGGTATAACAAAAGACCGCATGTAGCATTCCAAGTATATTGTATTAAATTAGGTCATTCTTCTACTGAAAATCTGTTTTTTAAATATGACACCATATATGCAGAATATGCATATGACAAATAATATGAGATGTACTGTATATACATAAGAATTTAGGTAAATGGACTTGGCAACTATCATTGCTCATCAGTAAAATCTCTAATTAAAATTAAGTTTTCCCTCCCAAAAATATATTAAGTTTTTCAGTGAATATTTTTTTTATTATTCAAATTTGCTTCCAAAACTTCAATGAAATATTTTCTGTTAGTTGTATTTTACTCATAAACTGTAAATTATATTTCCTGATTGAAGAACTACGTTTTTTACTATTAGTTCACAATAAATGCCAATTCTATTTCAAAAATTTGATGATTCACCAACATATTTTTCATTATATTCATTATATGATATTAAATACGGTAATTTTTGCATTGCAATGGAATGAATTTTTATTGACGTCCTACAATATATTTAATCTTCTTTTCCTTTAATACTATTCTCTAGTATGAATATTACTTTGCAATTCTTCAAGTGCATCTATAGATTTATTGTACATTATTTTGTTTTATTTCTGATGTATTAAAAATAATTTTGAAATTTGTAGGTTGTTTATTGCCTTCGATTACTTTAAATTAGGTAACAGTTCTTTGACATTTTGATGTTTTTCATGATAGAATGATGTATTTGAACGGATGTCAAATTCATTACCCAAAATAACCTTCCTCAATATATGCTGACCAGCATACACCACAATGCCATTTTTTTAAAATATTATTTACTGTTAGACTAATTGCAGAAAAAATATTTCATGGAATATTTTGGAATGAAATTTGATCATTAAAAGCATGCACTGTGAAATTTAATAACGTTTGCATGGGAAAACTTAATTTTAGTAAGATATTTCACTGCAAAATAATTTTGCTATAAATCCTATATATATATATATATATATATATACATATTTACAGAAATTTGCTTTATTTTCTTAATGATAAGCTTCTTAGGCATTTCCATTAAAACCATGAAAAGTATTTGTAGGTATTGTTGGCGTTTATTTTATCACTGTCAATCAAACTATATTTAAATTTTGGTAAGTATTTCTAAGCAAATTCAAGTAAATTTATATAGTTGATAAGTTTGATGACATTTAGTTCTTAAATTTCTGCAATCTTGGTACCTTTATGTTTGTAATAAAATCGAAATCTGAAATCGATGCTTTATGTAACTTTGAATGCAAGTAGATGTTCTTGACTTCATGTCTTTTTAATTTCACCAATGTTAAAACTGTCAAACTTCTGACAATTACATTTGTAAGCAATTGTTAAGTAAAAGGTTTTGAATTAGACCTTTGTTCCAAGTTAAATTTCATGGTATTTCGATTTGGTTTATAAGTGGAAACTGGGAAAATATTTGATGTTCACTTTTTGCAATCTACTGTATGTTCTAATAAAGAGAAATTTCACTTAAGTAACACAAGTATATAACAAATTAGGGCAGCTGAAAAACATTTCTGTGGTCATTTTCTCATAATTTCGAAAAAAAATTCGGTTAAATATTTTAACCTCATTTAATTATATTTAAATTTCTTTAATAATTTTGAACTTAAATTTCCATAATTCTCTCAAAGTATTAATTACAGTTCTACTTTTTTGCAAATTACAAGAGCATTGTCTTTATAAAGCCTAGATTTGTACTTTATGATTACATAATTTAGCTTTAATATTGTAAAGCTATAGTACATAATCAGATTAATTAAAACTAAATAATTATGGTAAAAATTTAACTGATTAAATGTGTATCCCAAACAACAAAATAACAAATGGAGCTTTAAATTTTCCATAATAATTGAAATAATTTCATCAAAAAAATTTCTTCAGCTGCCAATTATTAAATGATGTACGTTTACAGTTACTTATGCTAAAGTCTTGTACGAAGCAACCAGAGAGAAATGTAATCATTCAGTAATTGCACATAAGTTTCTATTCCTAAGAATAAATTGATGATATAGGGTTTAACAAAGAAATTTCAGTTGCAATTTCAAAAACATTCTCTCATTTCAATTTGCAATCGTATTTTCAAGAGATGCGTAAAATATACTTTAAACTAGTTGTCTCCTTTTCTTTCCCAGGGTTGGTGTGCAATTAAAAAACCCAACTGCACAAACTGCACAATGCACACAAAATGTTGCACAGAATTGCACAACTGCACAATATATATATATATATATAATATAGATGATCGGCATGAGTTGCTGACATGCGTGATTCATGAAACCGCATACAGTTGAACATACCGAGCGTGGACATGGGTCAGTGACCTATTGGTCAATGGGTGAGATGGGTTGTAATTTTGGGATGGGCTGCATGGTTCATGGGTCACAATCACATGAACTATGTCCTAAAATTATCATTGCTAGTATTATGACATTGATTTCTGTTTGTGCTCCTTAAAATGCTTATTTTAGGTGCATGCACTTAGAAACCATATTCTAGTAGGAAAAATATTATTTTACTGCAGCAAAATGACCAATTGTTTAACTTGAGATGTCAATTGTATATAAAGTATTGTCAAATCTATATATTGTTGAAATAGTTTGTAAACCTTGGTGCATCAATTAAATTTTAGCCAATGAGTAGGAAAAATAGGTCCATTTTATACTTTCAGTAGCATTGGTAATGGACCACATGGGTCAGGGATTTGATACAAATGGGTCGCGTGTGTCAAGCGCCCCATCATATGACCCATGTACAGTTCAGATTGCATAGAAATTAGAAGCGCTGCCTGTGAAATTAGTTACATTAGGGAGCATTAAGCCAACCCATAGCCTTTTCAGTAGGCTATGGACACTCAAAATTTACAGATCCTTCTTTGAGAACTGTTCAGCTGCAATGAATGAGCCATCAACTATTAATGTGTTTTTTTGTATTGAGCATGTTACAGAATGATATGAAGTCAACTGAAATACATTAGTAGCTTTCAAATGTACTGGGTAAGGAGGACGCTTGTAGTCTGCATCACATTAAACGTTTATCAAAGGAACTTAAGGTTGAAGAAAGAGAAAACGTTGCAAGAAAGACTGTTCCGATCGACGTAAAACTTCACGAGCTGTAAAGCATTTTGAGTAGATGTGAAAATAAATTGAAAATAATGACACGCTATTTCTTTTTGATTAATTGGATTATATTTTAGCTTTTATTTCAAAATATCTTTTGAAATTAAAAACGACTTTTTTTTGTCAAAACCTATACATTCATGGAGTTACTATAAAAAACAGAAAATTCGAATAAAAAATGGGTGTGTACGATCTAATTGAATATTGGCATTGACCCAAAAAAGGCCAACTGCCATTCATCGCATTTGTTCTATGAAATGCACTCTGGTGGGAAAAAGTAAGCTTAATTTTGATATTATTTACATACCGAAATTGGGATCAAATGAATAACTTTGTGGCACCAATTTTAAAGTTCTAGTAAAGGTTCATTATGTTCTAGCAGTATTACTAATTTTGATTCATAATAACAGCATAGGAGTTAACAAAAATTCATATTTATATTTTGAAAACTTTTTTCACACTTTCTGCAAAGCGTTTACATTTAATTAAAAGTTTTGGTTGGATATGGATGCTCGTTACTTGGCGATTTTTGTAGTTTTGGAATATAGAATGAGAATTCTAAGTTTAGAACGTGATGGAATTTGAGGAAATATTAAAAGCGGAATTAAAATTATATTTTCCGGCGAGAAATACAAAATTAATAAGTTTTTTAGTTGACAGGTATATGCTCCTTTGCACTTCCGATTCTTAGTTTTAAAAGTAACTCATAAATTTTGCGTTGATTTAATAATGTCACACTTGTAATGCCGCTTTATTTTTGATAACAAATTAAAAATCCAATCAGGATAAAAACAAAGCACTAAGAGTGTAAATATAGCTTACATATATATATATATATATATATATATATATATATTATGTATATATGAATGTATACTGCATATA
>CABFPE010000325.1:448367-461268 GCA_900660155.1 Hofstenia miamia | reverse complement strand
ATATATATATATATATATGCAATTTTTCAGTTTGGTGAGATTTTGTCCTGATCCAAATGTGTAACATAAACTAGATTTTAAATGTAAGAACCATGATCGGAAATGGATAATAAATTCTTATAATTTTGTGAAAAGACATGCATGCAACATTAAATTAGTCACTAAATTCTTAATATTTTAAATAAGAGCTACACGCAGTCGATTTCCATTTTTGCGATTTTTATTTAATCATAATGAGGCCAATGACCTTGCCAACAACTTAAAGTTTTAATAGTTATTCAATTTCTTTAACATTTTGTTGGTTTTGTGACTAACCTGTTCTCTGGGCTATGCATTCTAATGTATTTTCAAAACACAGTGTAGAGAGCTCAGCATAATTTGTGTTCGAGTAACAAATATAAAGAAGTCTAAAAATTTCTAAATTTAATGACTTCATTTATCAGTTAATTTGAAACAAATTCTGAGGTGTTATACTGATGAATTTTCTCTAGATGTTTGTCTTTATTTCAGTTTGAAAAAATATCTCACTTAACATAATATCATTCCCATTAGTTGCTAGTATTTGTAATTCAGCAAGTGTATGAAAACTTCAAAATATATCTGTATGTAATATACATCTAGTTCAAATTTTGATACGAAAAATTATTAGCCATTTATCTAAAATGTTATTTTAAGTAAAAACAATTAATTTGAAAATACAAAATAGAATTAAACAAATCAAAATAATTACAAAACAAATGTATATATAAAACTGTATTTTGTGGAGTGCAAGGCAGTGTTCAAGGCAGATTAGATTAATCTCAATGGAGATTACAATTGTAAACAGCAACATGCCACCAAAACAAGCAAAAGTACCTTCGGGATAGTTAGAGATTTTGACGTCTTTAATAATTAGCAAAAATGTTTTATCCACAAACTACTTGTTGTTTTTTGTTTCTCTTACAGAAAAATGTTATTCAAAGGAATACATCAAGGAAGAAACAACGATATGAGCAAAAAACAATAAATCGCATTGACATAATGAATTATAGTCATTGCTAACCGAACTAGTGTGTTCACATTGTAAATTAACACTAGAATACCCAAACCGATTTTTTTGACCGGAAACAAAATGTTTTTGTCTTGTAAAAATTTTCAGGTGAACTTTTTGATTTGGAATTTTCATAAAATTATTATATTATGATGCAAAATTATTTTTAGTGATCATTAAAAATTTTCATTGAATTTTAACTGTATTTTCACGTGAATACCTACAATACCCATTCCGGTCATTTTGACCGGTAAGTGCTGTGATCATTCAAAACACTTAACAGACCCATTTTATTGTAGGAACTACAATGGAACTAAATCTATAACAACATTTTCTTGGTAATGTACAGCGATTCTCAGCATTGAATGTTCTTCAGCATTTTGCCAATCTTGATCAAGAGAAATCATAAGATGATAATGATTCCATTGATTCTGATTGCATTATATTTGAAATCTTATTGAAAATGATGATTTAGTCATCATAAAATTGTAGTTCAATGTATGAATCCATATTAGACCTCATTGCTAAATATGAAACTTGTGGAAATATAAACATGGAAATACAGTATGAAATAATGTAAAGTCTGGTCAACATGATATCATTATGATCTCACCAGAAATCTAACTATCAACAAAACGAAAATTATCAAATTTGATTATTGCATGAAGAATAATCTTTACTGATTTTATGGTAAGAAAAAATCAAAATAATAACATTGTTAAATCCAAGCTTTCAAAACCAATTTCAGGCTTATCAATATTTGAAATTGAAAAATTGATTGGCTTTATTTATCTTGGAGCTATTCTTGGACTGAGGCTTGCGCCAGTTCACAGCCCTTGATAAACAAAAATTGGTATCGCTCTCATAAAATATGCTGTCGAAAAATCAATTTTGGTGTAATAACCTTTCCTTGATTTGATTGTACTACACCTAGATCATCTCTGATATAATCTGTTAAATTCCATGTAGCCCGAAAGAAATTTCACGATTTTACAACAAATTGCATCATATTGCGTATAAAACTCATGAGTTTTTGCAGAGAGTATATTTACTCTAAAATAGATAAATTTTGCATAAAAGTATGGATTTACAAAGATGTAAACCAAAATATTGTCTAAATCAAATTCCTTATCTCGACTTACATGATTCAGATGAACGTAATTGTCTGATTTTGTAGCTCCAATGATTGTCAAAATTAGATAAATTTGGATTCTGTAAGGTATTTTGCAATAAATATGTGTGAAGCAATCATAAGCTGACTTTGCATTTATATTTTAGCACCATTCATTTTGACCAGTGTTGGGTATTCTTGGTAGAAAAAATTGCGGTAATTCTAGTGTTAACATTGATTAATTTTTAAATTCTTTGTTATTTTGCCATTCTTAGCAGTATAATAGGGATATTTTATCTTTGTTGGAATTTAATTCATGAAATTAGATGATGAAAAAATACTGTTAAATTCTTGGTTAAATAGTAGTCTATTGACACAACAATTTATATAGGTGTATCTTTATGAATAACATTTGTTTAAAAATCTTTGAATTTTATTTCATGAAGTCTTATCAGAGCCATACACTGATAATCCATACTTTATTCTGCTTAGTATTACAGAGGAAAATATCTGATTGATTTCTTTTTCAGTATATTTAGAGACTTTGACGTTTTTAATAATATATAATAGTTTATTGGATGAAGCTATCAATTTGTTGCAATGTTCAGTAAAAAGCATGTTTTGCTGAAAATAAATTCCTAATACTTTCTGATGCTTGATATTTTCAAATTCAAATTTGTAATTACATTTACAGAGGACGATAGTTTAAACAGAACCGCATATGCTTTGTTTTAATTTTATTAATCTTCATTTTATTTTTTATAGTCCAATTTTCTATATGCTTAAGTTCTTTGTTAAAAATCAATTGTTCTTGTTTTGTACGATCAATTTTGCACTTGGTTAACGAAGAGGAATCATCGGCGTATTTAATCATTTTGCCATTAGCAGATCTTAGATCATCACTAAATATAAGGTAGATATTCAGACCACCAACTGTGAACAAACAAGGTTAGTTGTTTCATACTTAGTTTCAAGAGCTTTCCAAATTAACCATTGCTTACGTTCAAACAGAAAACTTCTTAGCCAATATTGTATACATGAATTTTCTGTGAAATTATTTAGTTTGCTTATAGCTAATTCTTGTGGAACACTATCAAAAGCCTTTGCAAAATCTATAAATAGTGCATGGATTCTGTCGATTTATTTTCATCAAGTGTTTGTANTTAAGGAAGAGGAATCATCGGCGTATTTAATCATTTTGCCATTAGCAGATCTTAGATCATCGCTGAATATAAGGTAAATATTCGGACCCCAACTGTGCCTTGTGAACAACCAAGGTTAATTGTTTCATACTTAGTTTCAATACCTTTCCACATTAATCGTTGTTTACGTTCAAACAGAAAACTACTTAACCATCTTTGTATACATGAATTTTCTGTGAAATTAGTTTGCTTATAGCTAATTCTCGTGGAACACTAACAAAAGCCGTTGCAAAATCTATAAATAATGCATGGATTTCATCGACTTTATTTTCATCAAGTGTTTGCAAAATATAATCTTGTAATGGTAGCAAACAATCCAATGTACCTCGCTTTGGTCTATATCCAAATTGAATAATTGGTGTAATATGCATTTTATGTACTGCTATTTCAAATAATCTTGCTGATATTGATGTAATTGAAATTCCTTGAATATCATTGGCTGTTGTTGATGTAAATTTCTTAGGTATTGGCATGATATTAGCTTTTTTTATAACATTCAGGAAATATTCCGCTCTTTAGTGATAACGACCATACATAGTGATACAAAGGGGATAGAATGTCCCACCAAGTATTAAAAATCCAATGTGGTATATTACTTGGACCAGTTGACGTCCTTTTACATGTTCTTAAAAGGTAAGATACTACATTCAGAGGAATTTCTATTTCTTCAAAACTGTCAGGAAAAACTAGTTCCTCAGTATTGTCGTCATGTCGACTGCGCCCAGCTAAGTCATTGCTTAATACATCTGGATCGAAACATTCATATTTAGTTTGGTTTTCCTTCATTTTGCGATGTGATGTTAAGTCAACCTCTTTCCACCAGCCTCGAGATCCAATACGATTAATACTTTGAATTTTTAAGGTCTTTACTTGATTTTCTAAATCATTTAAATTGTTATTTAGCCGTTTTCTTCTTTGTAGCCTTCTTAATTTATATTTTAATAATAGTGTTATCCATATGGGATCTTGATCAGACATGATCATAGTTTTTTTAGGACAGCAAACATCATACATCTGAAAAATAATTCTTTCTAGGTCAGTTGCAGCTTCACTAACATTTTCATTTTTCAAGATTCTTTCGAAGTTAGTAGTTGACATCATTTGATTTAGATCCTTCTTTATTTTCCATGATATAACTCTTATTGAAGTTCTTGATCTTACTGCTGGTATTCTTCGTTTTGGACTTATTATTAATCCCAAATGATCTGTGTTGATCTTTGGTTTTATTGTTGAAATTGATGTCAAGCAATGAGATTGATTAGATAATATTCGATCTAATTTTGCTTCATTCCTTGTGGGAGGAGTATTCATTATATTTAAATTGGTATCAATAGAGATTCTTTGTAAATCTAATTGATTGAAATCTCCATCAACTAGAATGAATGCTAATGGATCTTTTGAGATTATCTTGTTTGCAATTATTGTTATATATTCTATTAATTCATAATCAATATAATATGTATGACAAGAATCAGGTGAATGATAAGTTGCATTCAAATATATATTTCTAGAATTAGGTACTTTTATTTTCAGCCATAATGACTCCAATTTTGAACTAGCATCATATAAATTAGCGTTTAATGAATTTCTTACATAGATAAGCACGGCACCACCTTTATGCATTCAACTACAAAGCTTTTGTCTGCAAAAGCATACATCACAATCTTTTCTAAAGGTCTTGAATCCATCCAAAGTAATAAAACTACTTGGCACCTTAATATGTATTTGTTTATGTCTTCAAATAAATTTCAACTTTTTTAAGTGAAACTAGGTTCAGTACTAGAATTGAAGGTAATAGTGAAATAGATTTTGATTTGTTACTCTTGGTTTCTGATAATGTTCTTAGTCAAATATTTGGAGTTGGACCAATTCCCCAGTCAGTCCCTAAGTAATTGTTTAATACATCTGGATTGAAACATTCATATTTAATTTGGTTTTCATTCATTTTGCGATGTGATGTTTTAATCAACCTCTTTCCACCAGCCTCAGAACCAATACGATTAATACTTTGAATTTTTAAGGTCTTTACTTGGTTTTCTAAATCATTTAAGTTGTTTTTGTTATGTAGCCGTTTTCTTCTTTGTAGCTTACTTAATTTATACTTTAATAATGGTGACATCTTTATCGGGTCTTGATCAGAAATGATCAGTTTTCTTAGGACAGCAAATATCATACATCTGAAAAATAATTATTTCTAGGTCAGTTACAGCTTCACCTTTGTTTATGTCTTCAAATAAATTTCAACTTTTTTAAGTGAAACTAGGTTCAGTACTAGAATTGAAGGTAATAGTGAAATAGATTTTGATTTGTTACTCTTGGTTTCTGATAATGTTCTTAGTCAAATATTTAAAGTTAGACCAGTTCCCCAGTCAGTTCTTTCAGTTAATCGAGTTTTTTCTTTTATAAACAGAGGACAATTGACATCAAATACACTATGATTTAATGTGTAGTTTTGACAACTAGGATTCGATTTTGCTGCAGTGCAATCTTTGCTCTCATGACTAAAACCACAATGTGAACATCTTGCACTGAGCTGACAAAATTTTTTGTGATGTCCAAAATTTAGACATTTAGTGCAATGTTTAGGTTTGAAGTAATCTTGGATTCTGCAATATTTGTTTTCTACTAGTATATATGGATTTTGAAGAAAAGCTTTTCTTAAATTGGGTGATACCTCGACAACTACATTCCAATCAGACGATGGAAGGGAAAATGAAAATAAAACTTTAAAATCATTTTTGTTTGTAAATATGACTTCGTTAGTTTTGATTAAAATATCTTTTATTTGATCTTTATCTAAATTATGTTGTTTGTTTCCGGTATTCCTTTAAATATCATCTTTGGTTTCATCTTAGACATTTGCTTAGTTTCAAAGCCCATTGATGAAACTTTTGAAATTATTGCTTGGGGATCATCATTTTCTTTAATTTCAATAATTACTTTTCCAGATTTTAATCCAGTAGATTTTATAATACCTGGGTCTTTATTTGTTAATTTTGACCGTAAATCTTTTTCAAATTTTCTTGTTTGAACATTATTTACCGGATTTTCTGATAGATTAACAAGAATCTTTTTATTTGAGAATTTCAGTACATCACTATATTGTTTAGTATTATAATGATCATGCTGATCACTCTGTTTCTGCGCATTGTTTATAGAGGGTTTACTTGTTTCAAATAATTTACGAATTAAATTAGATTTTACCTTGGATATTGATTCTCTAATTTAGTTCATATTTGTTGTTGAAATTTGCTTCTTTGAGCCATGAATTTGAATGGTAAGTTTATTGATAGTTTCCAATGGTTCAAGAATGTCTTGAATAGAAGTATCTTGATCTATCATGTTTATTAACGTTGTAAAATTAAGAACTAACTTCATAAAAAGGAAAGGATGATAAAATATTTCAGCAGGGAGAAAGAAAGGGGAGGTGATAAAAACCGGATTGCAATCCAAAAATTGACCAAAAGATAGAGAGAGAGATGGTGTTCAAGAACATAAAAGACGTGAAGCTTGAAGTTAACATCTCTTTAGAAATGTAGAAAATAAATGTGTAAGTATTAGGTACCTGTGAAAGATTGACCAAACGAGAATAATGAATAATGAAAAAGAATTTATTATGACATCTAGCAAATACAGGGATGTAATACAAATTAAAATATTAACAACAAAATTAACTAAACAAATATTTTACCCACAAACTACTTGTATAAAAGGGATGTTTAATGTGTCCAATGGTTCAAGAATGTCTTGAATAGAAGTATCTTGATCTGGCATGTTGATTAATGTCGTGGAACTAACTTTATATAAATATAAAGGAGAGGATTATAAAATATTTCAGCAGGGAGAATGGGGAGGGTGATAAAAGCCGGATTACAATCCAAAAACTGTGTTATGAAGAACAGCAATACGTGTAGAAAATTCTTTATTCTAAAGGATCTTTAAATTAAACGCGTTAAATATTTTGCAACTATTCAGTTTCACGCAAAAGAGAGAGAGAGAGATGGTGTTCAAGAAGATAAACACGTGAGGCTTGAAGATAACATCTCTCTAGAAATGTAGAAGATAAATGTGGGAAGTATTAGGTACCTGTGAAAGATTGACCAAATGAGAAAGAGAAACAGATGGTGCTCAAGGAGATAAAAGATGGGAAGCTTGAATATAACATCTCTCTAGAAATGTACTGTAGACGATAAATGTGTGAGGTATTAGATACCTGTGAAAGATTGACCATACAAGAGAGAAAGAGAGAGAGAGAGAGAGAGAGAGAGAGAGAGCGAGATTGAGGGAGAGAGTAAGAGAGTTAACCAAATGCGTAGTTTGAATCTATTAAGTATTAGGTATGTGTGAAAGATTGAATAATAGAGAGAGAGGGAGAGAGAGATTCAGAGAGAAAGAGAGAGAGAGAGAATTAACCAACTGCATAGTTTGAATCTATTTAGTAATTTGCATTCCATTTCCCATAAGTTATTTTGTTTATTCCATTTGGTGCAAGTTCTTAAGAATTGTAGTATATTTTTAGTGAATTTTAGTGTTATCTGTGAAAGTGGCATTTTTCAGTTTAACTGTAGAAATAGTATACATTTCGAAATACATAGTTTTAACCAAAGTAGAGTTTTAATTTCCCTCATTTATTTAAATAGGCTATAGTGATAAGTGTTAAATGTTGACATCTTATCAGTAAAGTGCTTAAACATATATCTTCTACACTACCGGAAATTTGCTTTAAAATAAGGTAAAGATGGTTAACAAACTCTATAACTAGCTAAATTTGTGGAGTGAACTTTAAAACATACATCAGTTGTTGTTCGCAGCTGTTTGGATTATATTTATCCATTGTTTGAAAATAGTTTAAGCTTATAAGAAACATGAGTGCTGTTTCGTTTCGTACTGAATAGATTGGAGTGTGTTTGGCTTTGAAAAATATATATCTGCGACATTGCTTATAAGATATAGAGATTTGTATTAATCAGGTTGCAGGTTATTTAAGTAGTAATTGAATAAACCTATTTGACTATATAGGATATAAAGTAGGTATAATTGCAAAATTCTTAGTTAAAGTTAAAAGTGCGTTACATCAACTATTGCAGAATTGTGTTTTAGTCCACTATAATTAAAAACACAAGCTGTACCAATCCGCTTATAAGGGGTTGTGAAATATAGTAAACACGTCATTGAAATGTAGTAGAATTGATATATGTTCCCAGGGAAAGTGTTAAATTGTAGTGAACTGAATAATTTGTCTCAGAGTTTTTTTATATTGTTAAGGAATTTTTCATCTAAACTGAAATAACACTTTTTAGTTTATAGTTACACATAGATTTAATTGTACAGAACTGTGTAACCGAGTCAAATTTTGAATAGTTTGGTCTCTAGATTCTAAACTCCTTCTAAAATATTGATGGTTTATGTATTAGAATAAAACTTGGAGCTAGAATTGTTTGTTTAAACTTGGAGGTAACTTGAAGTTTTTAAACCACTTATCAAGGGTGTTGTTGTCAGATAACTACCTTAGTTATCAACTGGGTTTAATAAATATAAAATTTCAGTTTAGTAAAGTACTTTGTTAAAGCCTGAACATTTTTGGAAAGCATACGAGTAGCATCAAATTATTATTTTTCTTTCTGAAGCGTATTTGAATAATTTGAATTTGCCTCCAAAATTTTCTATGAAATTAAGTCAACCTACAAGAAAAAATTTTTGTTCCCTTGGATAACAGTGATTCCATACATTTAAGATGTTGCCATTGTCTTAATGGGAAATTTGTATATTTCAATTTGCAATTGCCAATTGGCCTTTAGTACACTCTCTAATTCCTGTCTCAAGTAGCTTTCTCTTTTCATTACGCATAAGAAAATAGATTCATCACAAATATACTTGTAAAATGGAAATATAAATTGTGTTTGTTCGAAATACATGTGTGTGCACACATGCAAAATTTCATAGAGGACAATTCTATCAAAATATTTTCTAAGAAATACTTGTAAACAAAAATGTAGATTCCGCTAGATCCGATTAGAGAGCTTGCTAATTAGACAAATATATTAGGATTCAAGGTGAAAAGGCCATATTAGTTGCAATATATATATATATATATATACATAAATATGTATAGACATATTGATAGACAGCTGAAAACAAAGGAGTTTATGGAGCCTCTGATTTTTGCAAAAAAATTAAGATTCCCAATAACTAAGTGGATGAATTGCTAAGCATAAGCTCAAAATATAATATTAAAACTATACTTTATAAAGGTATGAATGTTTTTAAACCAATTTCATATCATAATAATAAAAATTCCCTTTTGTGAAAATACAAAGGTTAGTAGGAGGTGCACATACTTCTCTTTGCCCAATATATATAAGAAAATATAGCATTTACAAATCATCACATATCAGAGATTAAGGAACATGGATGGTTGGGAGGGCTAGGTCCCCCAATAATTTTCTCAGGTGGTACTTACTTTTGCATCAAATCTTTTATTCGTAATGTTCCACAGTACATAGTCACAGGGTTTTAGGTCCGGTGATCTCGGTGGCCAATTGATTATGCCTCTCCTTCTGATCCAAGTATTAAAAGTTCAATTGAGGTAATCACCAATCGCATTGTTGTACTGCGGCGGGGCGCCGTTTTGCATTCATACGTCATTATCAGTATCACCTTGACGTGTGACAAAACTTTTGAACATGTGAAGGTATTTCTCACCTATCACAGTATAGATTCAGAAAAAAAATATTGGCTGCTAAACCAGTAGAACCAACAGTTCCCCCAACACAAAAACCAAGGGATAAATCACCAAATGTGGTTTCGTCTCTGAATAGTAAACGGCATTAGAACTTTCCAGTGGTCATTAAATTTAAATTTCACTTCATCAGTCTACACGACGATTCTGTCAATTAACTTCTCATCGCTGTCCATCTCCTGTAGTAACATTTCACAGAACTGAATTTTACGTCTTCGATCAAAGCCTTCATCGTTCAGTTTGTGCAACAGGTGTGGGTGATAAACTTTGAGACCAACCTCCTTCATTATCCTGTGAAGACTGCATTTCGGAATTCCAAACTGAAGACTGCCGCTTACTTTTGAAACTTTGTGTGCATAGAATATATGAACATTTGTTTTGGTTTCGTCTGTTCGTACGTTTACTGGACGACTACTTCGTAATCTGTTTGCCACTGAAGTTGAATTAGCCTTTGCTGAAACCAGAATCAAGAGCATTCCAACATTCGGTTATGTCTATCTTAGCAGCTTCAACCAATCATAGCACGTCTTGGAAATGAATTAAAATATCAGTTAACATAATACTTAATTTAACGAAACAGTAGTAGGGTTTTGTGGGACAACTCAAGCCTATGGAATTCATCAAAGCTTACTATAATCATGTCCTGGTGATTTGCAGAAATATATAGAAAAATATAGCTCCAAAAACACTTCACCACAGGCCAGCACTTGATGTAGTAAGCAACTAAACGCATTAGTTATATTGCACATCTTCGTGCTTTTTGAAACATTTTGAATTTCTGAATATTGGAAAAGGTACATTCAAATAAAATGAGGCCATTAACAGTAAGCAATAAATTTATACATTTTAAAATCAATGAGCTGACGGCATAAAAATCACAGAATATAAACTTAGACAAACAGAAATGTAGACATAACTTGTCTACGTTCAAATCCAACATTTCTAAAAATTGAATACACTCCTATATTTGTTTGATAAACCCCGTGTTTGTTTCGAAACCAAATCCATTGGAACTGAAACCAGCTAAATTCAAGTCTCACAGAACTTTAACCATTAGTTAAAGAGCCATGGAAAGATGGGGAAACCAGTGGCAAAATAGGAAAATAATGTAGGAAATTAAGTGGAAATATGGATGAAAATCATAGTTCCATACGCAAAGCTGGGAATCTTAGAAGTGAATTCGAAACAAATACAGTACTAGAAATATGTATTTGACCATCTTGCTATTTTGAATAAATAATGAACATTGATAGGATAGGGTGTGCCTAAAATATTAACTAAGTGTTACTTTGATTAAGAAAAGAAAATATGTAGAATAACAATTAGCTATTAATTTTTAATCAAAATTAGAAAACGTGTATTGGAAAAATTTATTCGGCCACCTGAAAAAAATTTAACAAATGAGCAAATCCGAAAAATCTAAATTCAAAATAAGATATATAAATGAATAATTGATGCAATACAAGCACTTAGCAACAAAATGGTCTTTTCTAATATATTTTAGGGTGTCCCTTTGAGCGAATAACAGCTTCCATGCGATCAGGGATTGAGGCAAATAGTCTTTCAATAAAGCTGTTGGTAATTGCATAAAATTTTTCTTTAGATGCTCTCCACATCTCGTCTTCAGTGTGAAGAGTATGCTGCCCAATTCGATATTTGACCTCTTTCCACATATTTTCAATAATGTTAAGGTGTGGAAATTAGCAAGGTCAGTCAGTAAGGATACCAACCCCATTATTGTGGAGGAAATTTATTATTTCTTTTGAAGTATGACATGGAGCACCATCCTGCTGATATATTGATCGCTTGTAAGGAGTTGCAAGAGTCTCTTTTCTAGAATCCGAGCATATTAAGAGCTTCAAAGAGTACCAGTGATATGAACAATCTTGCGAGAGCTACACATCCATATTGCACCCTATACCATCACAGACTTCCCACCATAATTCATGGTCCCCCTAGTAAGTTGAGGCAAGAATCTGAAGTTCTGCCCAGTTAATCTTTTTATCAACATTCTTTTCTAGGAGTATAGCTCAAATCTTCCCTCATCTGAAAATATAAGATTAGACCAATGTTCAGATGTTCACAAGGCATTATCTTTGCTTTGAGGTTAAGAATGGCTTTCTGGGTGCCACAAAAGTCCCAATTTAGTACTTCTTCACGATATTACGCACAGTTCTTGCAGTCACAAGTTTTCTTGGGATTTCACTTTGAAAGACATATAAGAGCTTATTGGGAGGTTTTGGATGTCTTCTTTGGTCTTCCGGACTGTTCTTGCTGTCACAAAGTGACAGATTTTCTGATTTGGTCTGAAGTGGCCGAATACATTTTACCAAGAAAAAATTAACTAACTACAAGAATTGTAGCATTTCTCCTTTAGATTTAAACTAAACAGTGAAAATTATTTGTCAACATTGAAGAATTCCTCTCTCTGCAACCCCAAATCTAATTAAAAATAACTATGGAATTCTTGGCGACAATTTCTTAGAAATATTTATGACAAATCTTGGGTGGCCGAATTATTTTTTTCCAGTACTGTATGTCATAAATGCCAATTGCATCAGTGCAAAGCAACAAGAAATTTTTCTACTTCCATTGTCCTCATTGATTTTGCAATTTCTAAGTAAAAATTTAATATTATATTTTTTGATATTTTAAATGTAATATATTAGTTCCTCACTACTAATTTTTTTTACTACAATCTAGACAGAATAATCTTTAAATTTTACTTTACAAAGCATAAAAGTGTTATTTTGATCTTCTTTATGTACTATTATCACCTATTGTGTACTATATTTTTTGGAGTTCCAATATATATATAT
>CABFPE010000325.1:412255-436593 GCA_900660155.1 Hofstenia miamia | reverse complement strand
ATATATATACATATATACCAATCACCTAGTCTAACAGTGATCTAAGCCTTCACTGAATGAAATGCGTTGCCAATCGTTCTAGTCTTATCCAAAGCAAAATATGATATACAGCCTTTATAATATACAGTCATGGTCCAAAATTAGCACATGAAATTTGCAAACTAAATTATAATTAGCATTATTTCTCGTGACGCATTAATTCTATGGAAAACTGGAGAAACAAAAAATGTTCTCAATTGCATTTTACGTCTGATTCTTCATATGCATTTCATGAACAGTTAGTCAATATATTGTATATGTATGTATCTCTCTGCGTAAACGAAGATCAACTTTGGGATTTAAACCTATCTTTGGCGGAAAAAAAATTTCTCGGAAGGAAATTTCGTCGATAATTAACAGGCTTGCCGTTGAGTGCGATTTTTCACAACAGCAAAAGGCTGTTGTGTCACATAACATGCCCAACCAGAGTTGGAAGTGGGGCTGGAAAAATTTTGAAAAATCAATTACCATCTGTTTCAACTCTTAAAGAAATTAGAATTCCATTCAATAATATCAACAAGATCTTTCAGATCTTATTTGTCATCAGCAGGCTTTGCAATTATCATTGCATAAATATATTGCATAAAATATTTCCTTTGTAGCGTTAAAATTTGTTATTTTGTAATTAATGGTAATTTTAATATATATTGTTATTAAATTCTTATGTATAGTAATAGTAGAGATGGCATTTGAAAAAATGATTCTGTATCTTCTAGGCAGTAAGGATTCAAAATATTTGGCAGTGGTGGTGTGTTTCAGTGCTATGAAAATTGTCATCGAACAAATATTTTGCAATAAGATATCGCCAGTAGTTTTTGGAGCGAGAATTTTTTTAATGGGGCAATTTGGGACGGTAGAAAATAAGGCGTGGGGCAATATGGGGCTGATCTCAACAAGGGGAAATGGGGCAAGTCCTAAATTCTGTGTTGCGGAGCAGGGCAGGTCACAAAAATCTGTCCCATTTCCATCTCTGTGCACAACACAACAAAATGGGGTTATAAATGTATTCATAATTCATAAGATATCAACTAAAAAAGAATTGGAATCAATATTTGTATTATTTGCAAAATTTCTAATATTTGTTAAAGAAAATCTCTATAATATTTCAATTCAGTATTCCCTTGGATAAACCTCAAATCGCCTGAAATTGGATGTTTTCATAAAAGTTAAACATTATAGTATTAAGCATGACAAAACAATCCCATAAATGTATTTCAGTTAAAAAAATTAAGAAAACTGTTTATTAGTAAATTATATTTATGTCCTTTATAAAGGACACCAGGGAATATATAGAAAAAGTGAAGGTTAATAAACTCTATATAAAAAGTACCAAAGTAATAATACAATCCTTACACGAGTTCAAATTAACATCATAAAAACAGCAAAACAATTTCGCTTCATTATCCACAAGTAAACCTTGCATTTAGAGCAGTAAGTATGTGTTTTCCTGGAGAATGTGTATTTTTACATCTTCCTTGAATGTTCTTGATAAGAGGCCAGTGACCAGCAGCATCAGTTCTAATGTCATTGCTGATTGAATCCCATGTTGCTGGTCTGCCGCGTTTGTTAAGTTGCTTCTGAAAAAGTACAGAGAAAGGAAGCTGTTTAGCAAGACTCTTTTCAAAATTAATTAAACTGTGGCAACTTTTGACTTGAATTCGAACACAGAAAGCAATTCTTTCTTAGGGACATGACAATCTTCGCAGTCGCGGCGGTACAGAAGCCATGAATTCACAACTGCTAAGTCAAAAATTTGAAAAAATATCCACATGTGGTAGCGCCGATTGCAGTGGATTGTGGTTCTTTAGAAAGAAGCATGTTTATTGACTTCATCTACATATCCCATAGCATGATTGTATTCCGGTACAATAGCAGGACAACTAACATCATTATTTGTTTTCTGACTCTGGTCGTAACGGGATACATTTGAAATAGGGTTTGCACTCATATGAGTACTCGAAGGTGTCACACCTCTGTTGTCGAACCATTTCACTGCATGCAGATTGGAGTCACTCGCCATACGTATAAAATTTCCCAGAGGCGTTTTTTCATCTCAGCGTCAGTGGGCATTACCAATCATGAAGCACGAACTAATCGCAATGTACCAAGGCATTGGAATGCAATTTTTGACAAATGCAATTGAAGCTTAACAGAATTAAACCAATTATTAAAAAGAAGCTTGTAGTTCTCATCATGTTCCAAGTGCTCTACAAGCTTCACAACAACTGAACCAGATTTTCCAATTCCATGATTATTGCATATGCTTTCGTTTTTCCACAGTAAAATTCAATGTTGTAAATGAGACCAGAAGCTCCGCACAGCAAAAATAACTTTTAACTCCCTTTTCGTTTGTCACTTCTCTTGCTTTTGTGTGGGATATTTGCTCATGAATGCTGAGGTACCCGTTAGGAGTAATTCGTTTTACGGTGGCTTAAAAAATTTCAAGCAAAGGCAAAAATTTGAAAGTTTTTGGCGAAGACGTGGTTCAATGATCATAAATTGCAAAATGCAAAAAACGCCGGATTTCATCAAAGCGGTTTCTGGTCATTTTATTAACAACTTGGGCAACCCGGCATTCTACTTTCCAGAAGAGTCTGATATTGCTCACTTTGAAAAGAGAAATATATAATGTAATACCAAGAAACTTTTCTAGTTCAGCCTCAGTTAATACAAAGTTGCTGTTCACGTTCACATGATGGGCGTATATATTACTTTTTTCACAAATATGTGATATAAAATCTCTGTTGAAATAGTCAGCAAAATAACTGCGCGGACTCCGAACCTCAACTGCAACTGGACGGCTTCCACTAAATGGTGGATTTTCAACAGCAACACCTCCACGAAATGTTCTCCACCGAGCCTTTTCACATGAAGATATGCTTGCATTTGGGATTTCAGCATCTGAGGTATCACTCAAATCATCATATAGATATATACTGATAAGTGCAAATGCATGCAATTTTGCAGAATAAAGATAGCGACTCAACATTATTTGTAAGCTAATGACAGCGAAAGGAAATCTGATGAAATGTTGCACCGCGTTACGTTTTGTAAGATGCAATTGGCTGCTAATTCACAGCGGGTTAATGACCTCTATCAGTGATTAGTTGATATAAATTTATAGCGTAAAGTTACGTAATACATCCTTCTGCTATGTGACTCTGGTTAACAGAGCTTCACAAGCCCGTAATTTGCAGGGCGATTTTTGTCCTTTATAAAGAACGCTAGGCTATTTAAGGTTAATAATACAAAGTTTTACTATCACTTACTTTGACAGAAACATTTGGGGGGCATTGAATTGCTATATTCTGCAAATTTAATATAAATATCTTTCAAATTGGTTTACTATTTTTACCAGAAAACTTTAAAATTGTTACTAAAAACAACTTAATTATTTGCATTTTAAATTTGATCATAAATTTTCGTAACCAAATTCCAAAAATCGTGTTCATGTATGAGTTTTTGAATATCTTACAGCAAAAATACTTACATCCATCTCAACTGTTTTTGTAGTTAAATTTCATAGTAATCACAGAATTCGAAAATTTCAACTATATGCTTAAGAAATGCATGAATTTTGATGAGTAATTAATACATTTGCTAGATTTTCACATTTGTATTATTTTCTATGAAGCTAGCAATTTGCTTATGTGATGTAGTCGAAACTTTCGCTAAAATATGAAAAGATTTGAAATGTCTTGTTTTGTAAAAAGAATATGTACCAACAATTTATTAAAAGCAATTAAATACCGATTAATAAAGGTGAACATTAAACAGCAGGGGGATGGTTGAAAATATTTCATGATTCAAAAACAATTTTTCAGCTCAAAAGTGATTGTAACTATGCTCAATCTGAAAGCACCACGTTATAGAGAAGAGTCTGCTTTTTCATTTTGCTCTTAACCGGGGACACGGCCCTACGATGCCTGACTTTGCGCACGGTAAATTTCAATAGCTTTCGGACATCCTTGCACAAATCAAGAAACAGTTAAAGTCTTTGTTGCTTCCTTGGGCTCAAAACCTTATAAATACATGAACCTTGGGTATGGAGGGAATTTAAATTTTCAAACAAACATATTTAATCTTTTTAACTACTTTAGCCACACCAATATGCTTTAATTGAAATTTTCGACATTACATTAAACAAGTTCCCCAATAGACGTTGTCCATGCATCATGATTGAAAAATTTTAAAATGGAAAAATTTTTAAATATGCAAAAACGTTTTGTCTTTTTAAGTGGATGTCATTATGCGGTTTAAAGTGAAAATGCAATATCCTTCTCTACCACCCAAGCAAGATTTTAATTTTCTTTACAACTAAAAATACTAATAACGCTGCGCAAATGTTTACTAAAAACTTGACTACTGAAAATAAATAAGCTTTTTCAAGAATGCAATATCTAAAACAAAGGAGCCATCTTAAATTTACACATGTGTAAAATTTTCGAGGTCACATTTAGACTTTCTGCCTAAAACTTTTAAGTTGATAAAAGTAATTTTGTAACAAATTTATAAAAAATATTTTGTATAAGTTAGTTTTCTCTAAAAATTCATATTAATAACTCAAGATTTTACTTCCTTTATTTACATGGGAATAATGCGCTTATTAATTTATTAATAAATTTGGAAATAAAAAAAATTATATAATGACCACATTTCTTCAATCAAAGATAAATTGTAAATTTTGGAAATCTGGAGTTTTACGTCCCAAACAAGTTGTTGTGTTGTGTACACAACAGAGCTAAAGTTCCTACACAACACACAACGACAAGCCTGATAATTACCTACAGTCGTCACACCGTCTGCGCAGGGTCGTTCAAAATATACAAAACAAGGTTTCCATTTGAAAATGGAGCGTACAAGACCAATATTGAAGCTCTACAAAGAGCCACACATGTCTCTCATCACCTGATCGGTAGAGCCCCTGCATTTGTGAAGATACAACTAGAACGCGAACTCCGGATATTGCCATATAAAACCTTGCGACTTATAATGTAATTGTCATGACTTTGTTTGTAATTGTTCTTAAGAGTAAAATGGAATTATATCCTTTTTAAATAAAAGTTTGTACTGAATAACTTGGCAACTATGGAGAACATGTGCATGTTACCTGTTAACTGAAGCTTGTGAAAATGTCAGACATGATGAATACACTTAGCACAATTGCAGACTACGGCACAGATTTTGTCATTGTTGCAAAGAATGCGATGAATATATTACCACATATATTCTTCTTTCATCAAATAAAACGTATTTTAGTATATTCAAATGTTTCCAAACAATCAAACTTCTACTTATTTAGTGTTTATCTTCTTTTTACATAATTGATTACTATTACAAAAAGCATTGTTTACCATTTTTCATTGGATTTAATTAGAGGAAGCCAAGGATATCAAATAATCTTTTGGCGAGCTTTCTTGTACTCTACAATAGTTAGCAAAAGACCATTTTAATAAAAAAATCAATAGCATTGAGACGAAGCACTTTTATTTCAAATTCGAAGAATTTACAATGTCAAGCCAAAAGAAGTTATCTTTCTAAGAACTTCAAATAATGGTTCACTTAATATTACAATTTAAAAAGCATTGATAATTTTCTTCAATTGAAGATTTAAAAATTTCTTTATTCCAAATGTGATATATGGCTACATGCGAAGTAAGAAAATTTATTGAATTCATTACAATGTTTTGTAAATAGAATTATTGCTAAGGTATTTGAAAATTGTTTTCACTCATCTATATAGACGTTTCAACTGCTTGTCCTGATGCACTGTCCTGTTCCGAGCATCTTCCAGAATCTGAAGTTAACAAGCTTTTCAATGAGTTCATAACAATGTGTAGCTCATTCTCGAATTTAACGTTAATATCTGCAACAATATGCAAGTTATTGCAAATAAAGTTTATTAATCGAGTGGTCTTTGTTTTTCGACTTTGATCCTTACTAAGAATTCCATATTCATTTATGCACTTTAAAATAAAAACAGGTGTGCTTTTGCTGAACTCATTTTTACTTAAGAAATTTTGCATTTTATTCCATCGTCCTGTTAACAAATTTTTCAACTGCGAATATTCATCGATAGATGGCATCCTACCAAAATTACTCGCCTCATTTTCTATCATCATCGAAAGATTTTGCGATGTATATCCATAGAAGTGATATCTAGAATGTGATTTATTTATTTTCAATGATCTAAAAACATAAGAAATAATTTTTCTGTCCAGACGATAGCATATTTCACCAATAGATTTTTTTATGGAAGATAGTTTTCTGTTATAAACATCAATATCATGTGATGCTGCAGTAGATGAAATATTCGGAAACGATGTTTGCGTCTCTGTTGATTCACTACTGCATGCAAATTCATTTCCACTAACAGAGCAGCCACTTTTTGATTCGGATGTATCGAATTGAATGGGTACGAAACTAGTGAATGGTAAGTGATCTTCTTGAACTGCTTTTATATGAGTTGTCTTTTTAAATCGATCCCCAAAAGCTGACACATCATTAACTACGGGTTTCAATTTATTCAAGGTGAATGGAATGAGTTCTGAAGACTTCAAATCAAACGACTCTATGCTTAATAGCAGCTCTTCTAAGCTCCTTGTGACGAATTTCTTAAGCTGAGTGATTGATGAATTCCTCTCATGATATTCACAAGAATTCTGTTCGTTTTTGGGCAGCTTTGAAAAGGCAGATGTTGCTAGTTTGGTTTTTTTGCGGTATGTATTAATAGCTTTTGCACCTTTTAATTCGCCATTCACTAAAAGCTGTGCATCCAATTTGCTTAGGGAATGACTTTGCCCGATCCCAGTAGGCATGTGATATTTCTGTTTTGTTAACAGTGGTTTCACATCGGTAACGGTTATTAAAGATGCACTTGATGTGTCAACCATGTGGTCTGCAAAAGCATTTTCGCTGGAGCTATCTGTTAATGCATGCTTATCGCTGATCGATGAATTTTTTGACAACATTGAATGCAAGTATATTCCCACCAACAGATTACTTAAATTATAATAATCAAATAAATATGATAAATAGACTTTGCTCCATTCAGGACTTGGATGAATGTAAAATTATGCAGAAATACAAGGGATGGGGTCTCTTCATTTCAGTTAGGAATAAAGCGATGTTGTAGCAGCAAAAATTTCTTCTTCTTCTTCTACTTCTTCATCTTTTTCTTCTATGTATTGGTATTTCATTATCATTATCTTTCTAGTTAAAATGCATAAATACAATACATATTGTATTCCCTGCACCTAAATTTGGAATCAAGCAAAAATGTATACTAGAGTGGGAATGAATGGATTTTGTAACTTGGGGAGTTCAAATCAAATAAAATTATCAATTTTTGTTTTATGTGACTTTGTGAAGATTTACATAGACATGCCTGAGAACTTATCAGTATGTATACAAAGTTTGAGACTTGAATATGAAAGTTCAATTTTGTGTAAAAAGTCGTTCGATTTGCTTTTTTCATCTAGGAACTTCTTGCCAAGTCTATCACCTCAATGATGGACATGGGTTGGATTTTTCAAATCAAACTTTGTCTGCTTTAACTCTATTAAAATTTCGGCTTGTTTCCAAAATAAATTGTCATGGAACTGTCGGAAACTCGAATCCTCATAGAATTTAAATCATTTCAAAATGTAAGCGACTATATGTAGATTCTAAAATAGTATCTACTTGCAATTACAAATTTCAAATTTTTTAACATTTATTTATATCAAGCTTCTTTATTGTTAAGCCAAACATTACAAAGAGTTAAGTTCTATGGAAAATATGATGTCACCCCTTATTTGACAAAATGGTATTTCATAACATTGATCTGATCCTTCCTTGCATGCTGTTCAATCGAAGAACAAACAATAATAGTTATACCATTAGTTTAGTTAAACATGAGCAAATAAGATGGCGTCAATTGATCATATTATTTATTATATATTATACATTATAAAGTAGTATTCTACTAGCTATTTAATGATATTTTGTTAACTTCCATCCTAAAATAGCAGGGTGGGTGAATTAACCCAGTCTGGCAATTCTAGTAGAAATTTCCTTTACCCTTCTAGTGTTAATACATTTTACATTTCTAGCATTATAGTAATTAAGTGCCATCATTTTTAGTCCTTTTCAAGTTCTTGTAGTTAATAATAAAAGTTCGAAATACATTGTCTCAAGAAACTATATTTTTTTATATCTTTTATTGCAGATTAACGCGTGATACATTATGGGTGTTACGAATTTAATTCTACTAAAAAGCTAAATACTTCTTGACGAATATAATTTGATAATAAATAAAATTGTTTCAAGCGAGGTCAAAAAATTTGGTTTACTAAGCTGTTGAAAAACTGAAGTGTAGTACCATGCAGAGTAAACTTGATAAATCAGTACAAAAAATGTGTGGAAACTGTATTTTAGCGAGTGTAAAAATTTTGTCTGATATACGCAAAATTTTCAAATATGTCTTGTAAAAAAAGTTTTATTACCAATTCTATAACTCTGTCGTATAATGTCACATAGAATTTTCCAAATATTGAAGTTGCGTATTTGAAAACGAAGCCAGTTATAGAAAAAATCTCTTAGCTAAAACTTACTTGTTTAACTGTGACTGATAGAATTGCATGCCGAAAACTAACAATTTTACTTGAGTGAATTTTGTCCCGATTGATCAATCCAAATGGTGTTTTAATTATTTAAGTAAGCATTAACCTTTCGAAAATGTTAGGCATTATTGATAGTTCACTCAAGCTTAGTGTTGTTATAACTTTGTGGATTTCGTTGCTATCGTATATGTGAAGCCTAAATAAGAGGACTGTTTTTCTATTTTTACATAGATTCATAATAATTGACTAGATCTTTAACGACAGAAGTTCTATACAATTTTCATCATTCATTCATCACATGAATATCATTTCAAATATTTTGTAAATAATATTTCTACAGACACATATTTACACGCCGAACATATTGTCGTTTTTGCCAATTTCTCTCAACATACTTGACTAAAATGTAAAGTTTCTCTCATACATGTATATACAAATATTTAAAATTGATTTCGGTGGATAAATTTCTTTGGTTATGAATTTTGTCTATTATTAAACACGTATTTATTCACATTTTGAAACAAAAAACCGAAAGGTCTGAACAGTTTCGTTGACAATCAGAGCAAATACAAGACAACGCGAAATGCATCGCAGACAAAGCGAAGACATTGTCACTTTTTTGAATAATTTGTTGCGTTTAGCAATTGAGGACACTTAAAGCATCTTCCTTGCTTTTGAGCTGTGTTTGATTAAGAACCGGACGCAAAGGATGATGTTGATCTAGAGATGCTGCTGTTTACGCTCAGCCATAGCACGTGGAGAATCCGGAATATGACTAAACAAGGCGCGATCGCATGCAAATTTTCATCAAACTATTGAAAATTTCAGTGAGTCAACATTGATGGGAAAAGTGTAAAGTATCCGACAACTCCAGCTAAATATAGAGCATCATAGTGAAGAGTTTCCTGGGCCACGATCTAGTGGCTCTCACAGGCTCTCAGTGAAAAGTAGTGTCCAAAAAGGTTTTTTAAAATTGAATGTTTCAAATTATTCACTTCGGAGGCATCCAGTTAGTAGAAACGTGAGGCTTAGATTACGAATCTGGCCTTTATTGGGTCTTATGTTGGATAAAACTATTGACTATTGACATTTGTATTTCTCAAATATTAAGATATTATGTATTAAGACTGGTTTTAAACAAAGAAGAGGTATTGAAAAACTTGTATTGACAATCAAACAACTAAATTAATTAAATCTTGCACTGTTATACTTAGGGCGAACAAATGTAAAAAAAGTCAAAATTGAAATGAAGGCCAATTTTGTTTAAATAGTTAGAAATTTAATTGTTTTGATGCATTTGTATACACATTTTAAAAATTTTAAACTCAAAATAAAGTCAAAACTTTACAAAATTTGGAATTAGGCAAAAAAAATTTTGAAATTTTCTTTGAAGTCAAATTTTTTGGTAGAGAAACCATATAATACAAAACTAAGCAACATTTTTAATATCAGAGTGTCTGAGAAAATTTATGCGTTTTGTACTTAAATTATAAACAAAGGTTAAAGGGGAGAAGGCCTCTACTTATAAATCTATAAGTTACTAAATGTTACTAAATATCATCAGACTTCACCCCTAACGTTTCCAAGAGTAATCAGCTAACTATTTGTTGAATATGTTAAATTTCCTGGTAGTGCTTTTGAGCATCTTTAAGCTTTTCACAAACTTCAGATTTACTAGACCTATTTTCTTGATTACAAAAACATGGGAAATATCACTGCACAATTTTTAACTAGTAAAATAGAGATAAGTTAGAGCAAGCATTTAATTACTATTTTAATATTTTGCCAATGTTAATAAAAATGACATTACTAAGAGTGTCATTGCTGAGAGAGCAAAAACTGCTCTCAATGGGGCAATAATGTAAAAGTTAGTGCAAGCTAATAATTACTATTAATCAAATTGAACTTGTAAAATGCTTTGAGCTTGAATCAACCTAAAATTTTGAATGTTTTACCGAAAATTGAAAACTATAGATTACATGATTCAATGAATAGTCGGTTCATTAAATCATATAGAATATGGATTGCTGAAAATAGCAAGTGCTCTCCTGTTTCAATAGAAAGGCTTTTCTCAATGTTAAAAAGCATCCTTAAGACAATAAACGTCTCCAATTTATTTATAGCTTTTAAAAATACAAATTTCTTCGTTACAAAAACATGAGAATATATCACTGCACAATTTTTAACTATTAAAGTTGAGATAAGTTGGAGCAAGCATTTAATTACTATATTTTAATATTTTGCCCATCTTTATAAAAACGACATTAAAAAGGGTGTCACTGTTGAGAGAGCAAGAATTGCTATCCCATCAATGAGGCAATAATACAAAAGTTAGTGATCACCACAAATTACTATGAAATGAATTGGACCTGTAAACTGCTTTGAGTGTGAATCAACCTCAACTTTGTGTGCTTCACCAAAAATTGAAAGCTAAATGTTACAATGACTTAATGAATAATCTGTGCAATCGGTTCATTAAATCTCACAGAATATGGATTGTTGAAAATAGCAAGTGCTTTCCTGCTAAAAAGCATACTTAAGACAATAAAAATTCTAAGGATAGTGTGGAGTTCTGTATTGATGCTTCTTACTGCCTAGTTGATTATGTTTAGTATAGAATACACGAATCTTACAAAAGCCTAAAAATTTTTATGTCAAATTTTTAGGTAAAAAATTACGTTTTTAAGTAAAAGAAGTCAAAATTTCAAATATTTTAGGTCAAAAAATGGCCCTAGTTATAATTGAAAGAGACTTTTAAAGAATGTCCAAGACTTCCAATTTTTTACTGATTATATTTGATAATTTTTCTCTGCTGCTAAACGAAATACTAATTCTGCGTGCGCACTTGTTTTTGATTGATTTTCATTATAACTTAGTTCATTTTTCACAAAAAATTTTTGAATTGTTTTGCATAAATATGAAGAGTTATTCAAATTATCGCAATCAATGTTTTTAGGAACACCAAATAATGTTTTAGCCTAATAATGCAAACGAACGAATTTACTATAACTACAGCAGGATTAATTTCAACAAAAACCAGAAAAATGCTTAGCAGTTCCATCTTGCATGTTGGCTTACGTAGCAAACTCATTTTTCTAACTTTTCCCGTATTACAAACCGAATGTAGAATTTCATAATTGAGGGAGATGTTTGTAATAATTTCTTCTATAGATGTAAATTTCAGGTATTTCAATTTGCGTAATTTTTGCATAATGTTGTTTGTAATTCTTCCAGTTATTTTGTAAAAAGTTGACAAAATTGCATTGGCATATTAGGTGATATAGAAGTATCTGAAATACATATTTCAATGAGTGTATTAAAATTCAATCTATAAGGCTTATATAAGTTTCGGAAAAATGGTGTTGCGTCGCAAAACATCAGTTCAGCAACCCGTATTCACAGCTTCAATAAATTTGTCTATTTCTCAATTGAAAGTGAAACAAATGTATTTTATTGAATGCAAGGAGCTTTTCATCAAATATAACGCATATTATTTAAGGTTTTTCTTTACAAATTATTGTAATATTTCCCGTCAAACTAAAACCCCAATCTTACACTTCAGATTTTAAGCTTTCAGAATAGTACTTCTTGATGCTGGAAGAAACACTTCATTAAGAATTATTTATAAGTAGCTTGCGCATTGTTACTTAATTTAGTGGGACTGTAATTTCGGTGAGCATTTTCAATATGAAATACATTCAACAGATTTTTCATTTGATTAGTTGATTACTTTCAACCGTTTAGCGCCTCATGCAACTCCATTCATTAAGACAATGCAATTCATGCTTAACAAGAGTTCAAATGTTCTGTTTTTCTCTATTAAAAACATTGCATTAAGCGTGTGAATAATGTCTGAGGCACATTATTTCGCCAAGCAAGTGTGTGCGCTTAACATTAAAACTACAAAAATTATGTTTACTGTATCACTGAACATCATGATACGAGCGTCTATATTCTCCCATAGATAAACCTTGTTGCCATTAAGATATCTATAATTTTAGACTTCATGCAGATATGCAGCTTTTATTTGCACGAGAGAACCACATTTCATGTTGTTGGGGACCGTCATTTATGCTATAATTGATTTTCTATAATGCATATGTAAGGTATTAGGTTGTACAAGATTATTTGATCATTACATTTATTGGTGTAAAAAATTCTCGTGTTAATTATGACAATTTATGATTGGCAATGGCTAAGACGACCGCCAAACACTATTGAGTCGTATGGTTGAAGAAGGCTGCAAATGAAGCCAAATTGAAAGCATAAATGGCAAAAAACAAATGGGTGCAGAGACCACTACAAGTAATAAAGGAAGAAACATTAAGAAATATGCATAAAATGGTGAAGACCCAACTACAAACTGCTTCAGCAATAATATTGCTTTGATGTAACAAGCAGAGCTATGCAAAAAAGCATCAACAGCACTACCTCAGTCCATAAAGAGAAAAGTCAGTTGTTAAAAAACTTGTGCAAAAATTCAACATTTGTAATGATTACATTTTTCTGTTGAATCGTTTTTAAAAAATAACTTTGCCTGACGAGATACGCTAATTTGATTGTGTCCTGGTTACTGTGATTTTTATATTGTTCTTTGTTGTCCAGAAAAGAACAAGTTACAATCATGGATAAACTACGTGTAAGTCTGTAATTGAAGTTTCCCAGTTGTTTAAACAGGATCACTCAACCATCCACTTGGATAACTGAGGTTTTTTAAAATTGTGATTAGAAGAGGTTTCGTTGTCAATAAGCCTGTAAACAAAGTTGGATTTAAGTACAGAATTGTTTAGTAAACGCGACTAGCATTTCAAATTGCTTGGAACAGTATAGACCTCCTTATTAATTTTAAAATTCGCAACCCTTGCCTGGCGCAAACAATGCATGGTATTCGCGTTTTATCACAGTTAGAAGCTTCAATGAAATTCCATGTTCATGATTCAGATCTGAATGTGTACTGTCACCTAAGAAATCACATATTTGTGTAGAAGCTGATTGCATCATTGTGCAACATATCCCATGCAAGATGTCAGGTTCTGCAATTAAAGTTATACCAATGACGAAATCTTTTAATTTTCAAAGTTTTTTAATGGCTTATTCACTAAATAATACTTTATAATTAGGTCACTTATAAAATACAGTTCAATTAGTTTTATTCGTCCAGGGTACAAAAATATGTAGTTTAATCCATTAATAAGTTCTAATATCCCTATATTTCAATTAACTGGAATTTTGCTGTACTATCAATTATTCCGTAGAAAATCATTTTTCATTGCTAAAGTGAGTGAGGGCCATTTTTGCCAATAATTTAAGTTACTGTTTTTAAGTCAAAGTAATATCTTGATGTTGCTAAGTTATATTTCATCATTTCAAAGTTGAAACACTGAAAACTGGAATATTAATGATGAATTAGAACAATAAAATATTTACCGAATTTAGAAAAAATAAAATCCAGATATGTTACAAAATAATATAAACAAAACTAAAATATGATAAAATGCAAAAACCTAATTACAAATTTACATTATTTACAAGAACTATCTAGTTTTTGACTTCAGTTGCGGTTTGGATTTAGCTGATGACTTCATAATATCTCTAAACAAAAATATTACACCAAAAATCAAATGATACAAATTACATAAAACTTAAATATAGCTTAACACAATATTCACATATGTGTGAATTTCATCTGTGATATGAATTTCAGTGAAAACAATTAAACATGCAGTCAATAGAAATAATGAAAATTGAAGTTTTCAATGTAAACTTATACACTAAATGTATTGATAGATTTTTCGAATAACTTGTAGATTTTCCACAAAAATCATGTCATGTCAAGATTTCAAATTCCCAAAATTTTTGTGTTTTTCCAATTGAGTTTATATGTTTATATTATTGGTTGTCTTTCTATGGAGAACAGTGTACAAACAGTAGATCGTCTTGGTATATATAAACATTCAAAATTAAGAGAATGTTACCGGTTTGCAATGCTCATTGTATTTTTCATGCATTGCTATGTTTCAATAAAATACCAGAGATATTTGCATTTACGGAATTACCATATATTAATGATATTGTATATAATCATGGGCTTGATTTCTGTGTTAATTGTAATAATAATTAAAATTTGCTCCAATTATAACTTAACAATCTGTAACTATCTCTGATAACTGTTTATTCTCTCAATTAATAATTATGCACTGGGAAATGATTTTAATTTCAGTTTACTAAACTGTTTATACTGTTATCTATGTCCGTTATTATGAATTACACTGCAACTCAAATTTGATAATCCCACAATAGGCTACTATTTTCCCCACTGTTATCACTTGGGGATCCAAATGTCATAAAGTTACTAAATTTGGTCATATTTTTGGAAGTTTGTTTTAAAAGTTAAATTTTCTATATTTTTTTAAAAGTATTATTTCCAAATTTTGTTTATCAATGCGACTACAAACAGACTCAACAGTACATGATCATCTGTTACTTTGTCACTGCTGTGAAGCACATGTTCCCACGCACTTTGCATTGGTGTTACATAGAAAACATTATGGCTTTTGAAATTACTGGTTTGTACTTGTTATCGAAATGGCAGTTACAGATAAAGTGAAAATTTGTGCATTTGCATGTGGAAATTCCAGGCGAATTTACGTGTACACCAAAAGACGAATTATATTGTAACTTATGCGCGAAAGTAGTGAAGCATGGTAAATGGTTTTCCGTTGATCAACAGCAGACTAGCTCTCAACACCTGAGTAAAGTTCCTAAATTATCTAGACAATCATTTATTCCCACTCCTGAACTTTAATGAAAAAGTTATTAAAACTTTCTTTCAGCCAATATTCCATTGAAAAGGTTAATACATCCCACCATTACCAAGTTGTTTACTGACATGAAATATCTGCAACCAAGCAAGTCGACCAGTTGTTGAATTATCGACAAAATTGCTTCCAAAGAACAGGAGAAGATATTTGCAAAATTTTCGGGTAAAGACTTCTTTTTAACTGTCAATAAATCTGAAATTAACAATACTACATGACATCTACTGGAAGAACATTGAAAATATTTTATGAACGGCTGTTTCAGGTTACTTGTTTCATTCATTTATTGCACAATTGCGCCAAAAAAAATCCAACAAAACTACAAAAAACCAATCTTCTAATGTCCATGCTCAAGACTGCAACTGTCAAAAATACATCTTGCAGGCATCTGTTTTCTGATATCAGTTCTGATCCTCAGCCAATACTTACCCAATGGGGAACCTGGCTTGATGCAGCTATTAACTATTATGCAGCCAAGTTACCCCAAATACACCACATTGTAAATAATATTCCAAACGAAGGTCTACTGGTAACTAAAGTTAAACAAGCAGTTAGATCACCAAAAGTCAATATTGCCCTTACAGAAATAAGTTATTAGAAGAGCTTGCTAAATTTGCTAGTAATTGAGGGCAAAAGTTATTTGATGATTGCAGCATACACTGATATTCAACAACTGAACTTCCAGGAAGACCCATGTGTAGTTTCTGATTACATTAACTGACGCCTATTGGGAAAAGATTTCCTCGATATTATTAATTTCACATAACCAGCAATGTCTTCTGATGCATTTTCAAATCTTCAAGCTTGTGGTGAAACAAGTTGTGCAGTGGAAAGGAGTTTTTCCATGCTGAAGAACCTCACAGCTAAAGATATGAAACTTCTTGCCTGAAAACTTCATTAAATATTTTTTGTTCTATTACAATAATTCACAGAAGAACAATTGATATTTTCTCTATTGTAACGTTTTTTTCCATAAGGTCATACATTAAGTCATATTTCAGGCACCATAATATCATATTTTTGAAATTTTAGGGTCATATTTGGGTCACCTTAGTTATCACCAAAAGATAAACAATAATTCCTTAGGTGATTTACTTGTTTTTAAAAAATATGTGTGTTTGCAATGCTAGTTTACATACAGAGAAGTCTAAACAGGGTTACAAAAATACCTTTTACACTTTACTTTTCACTCCTAAGCAGTCTGTCAGGTTAGTCACTTAATAGTTATTCCAATTTTAATTTGATTAGTAAATACAGATATTCCATTAAAATCTGTGTAAGTTTAGGATCTCACAAATTTCCTATGAGCCAAAAACTCCAATTTTCCAACAGAGAAATATCAAAACTAACATGTTATTCTTAACTCCAGAATTAAATTGAACTGCAAATAAACTTTGATTTCCAAATAGCAAGAAGGATTTACTGGCTTATGTTTAATATTGTTGAAGAAAAAGTCAAACTAATCCCTAAGATTGTTTATGGTGGAAAAAAACAATGTAGGGCTACATATCACCAAGTATAGGCCAACCTGTGCTGGAACATTTATCCCCCTACCAGATTGTCTAAAGCACAACAATATCCTGGTAAACCCAAAGACTGGTGATTCCAACCAATGCTTTTTGTACGCAGTTTTGGCATTGAGAGATAGTACCTCATTTAAACAAATTCAAACATATTTTAAATGTTAACAGTCTGTGTTTCCTGCTCTCTGTAAATGACGTCTGCAATTTTGAGGACCTCAACCAAATAAAAGTTAATGTGTGTGCTCTAAATGCTGATGATCAGAGTTTGGTTCCTGTGTACATATTGGAAAAGTATGAGGAGAAAATATAATACTAATTGAAGAAGGTGGAAATAGTCATTATGTGGCCATTACCAATTTGAATACTTGTCCAAATTTTTTTCAAAAATACAACTAAGGGTATGCAATGCCCTAAATGTTTGTCCAATTTTAAGACAGAAGAGAATTTGGGAAAACATCAGAAGAAATGTAGTGAATCCATTGAGCCTGAAATTACATTCCGCATTCAGTCAGAAAAAATTGAGTTTAAAAATTATGGAGCAAAAAACTATGTACCAATAATGGCCACATTTGATATCGAGACAATTTCAGAAAAGGTTTATGGTCCCCTACCTAATCCAGTCACTAGCTACAAGGTTCAGGAAGTAAGGCAGAGGCCTTCTGGTATTTGCATTGCCACTATGATGGAGAAGGAGTTGCTTTCCTCTAGAGTTTTTTCTGGTGAGGAATGCCTATCAGAGGCATGGGACCACCTTAGAAAAATTGCAAATGAATCAGGCTAAACAAAAACATCGCACACTCCAAATTACACATGGTAAACATACAAGAATGCTAGCAAATGCAACATCCTGCTTATTTTGCGAAAAACTATTTGAAGCAACTTTGAAAAAAGTAATAGACCATTGTCACTATAGTGGTAAAATTAGAGGCATTGCCCATGTAGACTGTAATATTTTGAATAAATCACCCAATTTCACCCCCATATTTGCACATAATGCTTCCCATTATGACTGCCATACTTTGTAAAAACTCTGAAATTGAGGGAAGGCGAAAAATTAAGTTGTATTCCCTGCACTAGTGAAAACATGTTGTCACTCAGTTTATCAATTCTTGCCTCAACTTTTGTCAATAAAAATAACATAACAAAAAATATTTATGAAGAATTATGATTTCCAGACTCTTATCACTTTATAACAGATAGTCTCTCCAACCTAACAAAGAACATTGGCAGTGATAATTATAAATTTCTATGTGCAGGCATGAATGATGAAAAAGCAGAGGTGTTCAGCAGAGGCAAAAGTGTGCTATGTTATGATTATTTAGATAGTTTCAAGAAATTTAACGATACACAGCTTCCAGACTTGGTCCACTGAAAGAACTGATTGACTGGGGAAACATCTCTAATGCAGGAAGAATTGGACTTTGAGTGGGAACATACCTGGGTAAAAGGAGGCTGTCAGACACTCAAAGACTACCATAATAATTATTTGGAGGCAGACACCCTCTTACTTGGCGATGTAATTAGAGAATTTAGATTGGAGAGCATGGAAATGTACAAGCTAGACCCTGTGCACTTCTTCACAATTTCAAATTATAGCTGGAATGCAATGCTGAAATACATGCAGACATCATTGGACCCCATTGCGAATCTGGATCAGTTGGAATTTATTAAAAGTGGAATTTGAGGAGGCATGTCCAGCATTTATTCAAGTCGTTATTTTAAAGCAAATAACCCAATGGTGGATGGTTATGACAGTGGGAAACAGACATATTCTCTTTTTTTTAGACATGAACAGTCTATATGCCGGATCAATGTCTGAGTTTTTACCCACTGGAGGCCTACACTGGACAGATGAGAGTCTAGAAAATATACTTGCTACACCATCAGAGGCAGACAGAGGCTATCTGGTTATGGTTGACCTGCATTATCCATCACATCTGCATGGAGAACACTCTGATTATCCGTTAGCCCTGAATAAAATGTGTGTGGGTGATGAATTGTTGTCACCATACTAAAAACATAAAAACCACGTTAAATTTAAAGACAGGAATAGTACCAAAATTAATGCAAACATTTTTTGATAAAAAAGAATACATAGTACATTATGAAGTTCTCAAATTTTATATTGCACAGGGTCTTAAAGTGACAAAATTCCATAAAGCATTGCAGTTCCAGCAATCACAATTTTTAAAGCCCTACATTGATTTAAACACAATGAAAAGAAAAGCTGCCAAGAATGACTTTGAAAAGAATTTTTATAAATTAATTTCAAATGCGGTATTTGGGAAGACTATGGAATCTCTCAGAAAATGGTGCATAGTCAAGTTTGTTGGTAATCAGGAGGCTGCTGAAAAATTAATTAAGACACCTGAATTTAAGTCATTCAATATAATTTCCAAAAATCTAGTAAAGGTCATGTTGTGGCATAAAGAGATTAAGTGGACAAAACCAAATTATATTGGTCAGACTATTTTAGATGTGTCCAAATTACAGATGTTTCAATTCCACTATAATATCATGAAGGAGGCGTTTAAGAATAGAATTTCCCTATTATACAGCAACACAGACTCTCTCCTGTATAAAATAAAGAGCAAAGAATTGCCAGCAATAGCCAGCCATTTTGAATTTTCAAATTATCTAAAAGATTCACCATTGCTTAGTTAGGCAAATATGAAAACTTATTTAAAGGTGAAGGATGAGCTGGCTGGCAGAATACTAACACAGATGGTGGCATTAAAATCAAAAATGTATTCCGTCCAATATATATGTGCTAATAGTGGGGGGTTGACCTTAAATCTAGTGCAAAAGGATTTGCAGGTATTGTGAAAAATACCCTAAATTTTGACACCTTCAAGCGCATCTTGGATGGAGAAGAAATTCTGTGGCAAGAAATGGTAATGATTCACAGTCACAACCATGATATCTCTATCAAGAGAATGAACAAAGTGGCGCTAACACTATATGATGATAAGAGATATCTGGTGGATCATTTCCTCCAGAGTTTTTTCTGGTGAGGAATGCCTATCAGAGGCATGGGACCACCTTAGAAAAATTTCGAATGAATCAGGCTAAACAAAAACATCGCACACTCCAAATTACACATGGTAAACATACAAGAATGCTAGCAAATGCAACATCCTGCTCATTTTGCGAAAAACTATTTGAGGCAACTTTGAAAAAAGTAATAGACCATTGTCACTATAGTGGTAAAATTAGAGGCATTGCCCATGTAGACTGTAATATTTTGAATAGATCACCCAATTTCACCCCCATATTTGCACATAATGCTTTCCATTATGACTGCCATACTTTGTAAAAACTCTGAAATTGAGGGAAGGCGAAAAATTAAGTTGTATTCCCTGCACTAGTGAAAACATGTTGTCACTCAGTTTATCAATTCTTGCCTCAACTTTTGTCAATAAAAATAACGTAACAAAAAATATTTATGAAGAATTATGATTTCCAGACTCTTATCACTTTATAACAGATAGTCTCTCCAACCTAACAAAGAACATTGGCAGTGATAATTATAAATTTATATGCGCAGGCATGAACAATGACAAGGCAGAGGCATTTAGCAGGTGTAAAGGTTTACTCTGCTACAATTATTTAGACAGTTTTGAAAAATTTAACAATACACAGCTTCCAGACTTGGTCCACTGAAAGAACTGATTGACTGCATTGATGATGAAAATGGCCATGTTACTGTCAATGGAAATTGCTACCATGAAATGTTAACTAATTATTTTTGGCATGAATTGGAGGATATGGACTTGGCTGAAATGTGGTTCCAACAGGACGATCAACTAGCCACACAGCTAGCATTACAATCAATTCATTGAAAAAAAAATTCAGTGAACATGTTATATCAAGAAAAGGTCCAGTCAAATGGCCGCCTCGTTCATGTGATTTAACGCCTCTAGATTATTTTCTTTGGGGACACGTGAAGAGTTTGGTCTACACTAATAGGCCAGAGAGTTTGGATGAACTCAGAGCAAATGTTGAACGTGAATTTGCTGCTGTACTGATCAATTTGTGTGAAAATTGGGTTCAACGTCTGGACTTCTGCAAATGTGCCAGTGGGGGCCATGCTAAAGAAATTGAATTTCATTCATAATGTAATTGAATGTACTTTGATGTGAAAAAAATCCATTGATATCTCAAACAGTTTTCATTTTATTTCAAAATAACATGTGAGCACTCATAATGAAAAACCCTTTATAAATAATAAACCATGAAAAATATATTTAAATGTGAAATAACTGAGGGCGATTTTTTTCAAAAAGATATTTTTAATATTATTATAATAAAAATATGATTAGTCCTGCAGTTCATTTAGTAAAACATTTTCAAGAAAAATTGCTAATAATTTCTTTAGTTTTTTCTCTAATCAGTTACTTTTGAATTTGTTTAAATTTGCTTTCAACAGAAAATAATCATTTTAGCTAAGGAAGTCGACATTTCAAAATATTGAATACGAATTTTATCAATTTACAATTGGAGCCATGTCAATGATAGCAAACTTGAGATTAACTACAAAGTTTTTCAAGATTATGAAAATTAGAATAGAAATTTAGATCAGAAAATGGCAGTTGAGGGCAATCACATTTAAATTGCTCAAAGTTTTTAAAATTTAATAATTCTATAAAACGGCATTTGCATAGGGATGTGAAACTGGCCTCCATTTGAGTGCATATGCATATTACACCAATTTATATCAAAATATGTCTTTCTTAAATTATCCAAATTTCATTTGATTTTTGAAAAAATTGGTTGCACATTAGTAGAAAAAAATTGTCTTGCATTAACAATTCCTATAAATTTTCAACATTTCTGTCAAAGAAAAACAAATGGCTATTCTTATTTAAGAATTTGTACAAGGATAAAAAATGCGAAAAGGTCATTATTCCAAATAGGAGCCTTGCTCAAATATATTCTGTTTCCGGCACTGCTTGAATAGAGCAATGTTTCTGATTGATATTTAAATAATATCATGTTTACTTTTGGGTTATTGTATGGAACAAAATATTTCGTCTGATTCTTTTACAACAGCAGTGTTTCGATCAATGCAAAGCAATGAATGGACTGCTTGCCTTGCTAGCTAAATCTTCGCGCAATGAGATGAAGAAATCAGATATAATTTAATCACTTGAGGGAGTGTAGGTACAGCGTCAAGGCATCTGCTTGCTGTGTCGCAATAACTTAATTATTTTTAAAGCAAATCGTAATGGATCTTGTTTTAATGCAAACTATATATATCACAAAATTTTATTTGTAAAAACAGTTAGCTCTAAACTTCCTCATGGATGAGTCAACTGCATTTAAAGATGATTTTCACACATTCACAAGAATAACCTATTACCTCATCAAACATTCAAAGCAAAATCTCTACCTAAAAACCCTTCATGATTTTACAACAAAGCACCTACTTACTTCACTTGACATCCATGAGCAAAGAGACAAAGATGATGACATTTATCTCACCTCTTTAAAATATCAAGATATAATTTCCTGTCTATAATCCAATCGGAAGGCAAGCTTTCTTGGGATAAAGTGAAACAGCAAAGCAAAACAGACTATTGTTGTATTCAAATTTTACAACATTTTAATCGATGGGAAACTGCTGAATCTCAAAAAATTTTCAAAGAATTGCTTCATATAGATGGTATATTTTTCATAGTCTCAAAATATCACAAAATTGTGTATTCTAGTCTCAATGGAGGAAAAATCATTTACTATCACAGAGGATGATTACCTGCACCTCATCAATAAAACACTTCATATGATACCTGCCAGTCGAAAATGAACTTATCTAAGTATGGTGTCTCAATTTAATGCTTGCTGCAATTTACATTGCAATCTACCAGAACGTCCTCCCACCAACCCCCAACAAAAGATATGAATGGAATTTTACAAACAATAAAAACAGTTCTTATGAACAATTGATGAGCAGGTCTTCTTTACAAGGTATATTATCATAGAGACTCCTCTTTCACAAATATAAAAGATGCCGTTGATAAATTAAAAAAAATGAAAGAAGAGCTTACGTATTGCGGTATGTGAAAAGTATATTTGTCTATACATGTTGGTTGTTTACTGCAAAAAATTAAAGAGGGCTGTAAAACTTCTAAAATGAACTTTACAGACATTCAAAAAGAATTATCTTTCAATAATTCTTATGTTGCATTTGTAATTCGACTCTACAAAATCGCAGAAGATCTTCCAGGCATTCAAAAGTGCAATCGATGTTCCTCTGAGATGGCTTAATCAAAAAAGTAACATCATAAGTAAAAACATTAACTGTTTTTCCAAATTTAGGAATCATGAATGTTTTAACCATTCTGTAATAAATGATATTCTGTTGTTTTATCTAAACAACTCTAAATTTAATTCATAAGTTGGAACAAAACAATATATTTTTGTGTGACTAAAAGTTAGTTGTTTAAGTTAGTGAATTATATTCTATTGTAATGCTGCCTTTTAAATTTTCAATGTATTAGTAAGAAATTTAAACATTCCCAATCCTAGTAAGAAATCTAACTTTGTTTTTTCTTGCACTTTTATTAAAATTTAAATGTACTTTTAAGGAATGACAAAATCCTAATTCTGGATTTCAGTAGTATAAAGAGACTCGTACGAGGTTACACTTTTTTCTGATTGGTCGAGAGGTGGGTCGTAGGAGGTTACACTTTTTTCTGATTTGTCAAGAGGTCGAGTGAAGCCCGTCTCACTTTTTTCTGATGATTGGTTTATATGCTAAAGGTTGTAAAAACAAACACGTACTTTGAACACTTTTTTCAATTTAAAATTCGACAATGACTCCAAAAGCTGCTAACAAAGCTCTTACTCAAAAAAATCTACAAAAAGATGAACAGTACAAACAAGACGATCTCTCGCAAGCAAAAAAATTCGTTTTAAAGACCGTGTATTCTCTAAAGACTATTGGTAAAGAAGTTCAACCTGACGAAGTAGTCAACAGTCTCAACGAAATTTCCAAAGAACGTCAGATAAAATATGTCTCTATTAGAGAATTAAAAATCGGCGAGTGGCAAAAAATACATAACGCATATAGTCTTCACACAAAGTATGGCCCTGCGGTAAAAATTATACTGGAAAATGGTAAATGCTTCTTCCTCCCTAAACGTTATGCAGAGAAATCTACAGGGGAAAAATACAAAATGCTTATCGGACTTAAAATTCGACGTGGTAAGGATAAACCACCAATACATCCAGGTGGCAATGCACAGACTGTATTCAGATTTAGCGTATAATTTATTTAGAATAAATATGTATATACCACTAATTTTTATTTTACATTTTGTATATTAGGTGTTAAAACAACTTAGGAACATTTT
>CABFPE010000325.1:347440-398416 GCA_900660155.1 Hofstenia miamia | reverse complement strand
ATAAATATATATATATATATATATATATATATATGTAGCCCTCCTCCAACGTTCTATACCTTGAATGATTTTAGACATGTAGAATACTAAATGTTAGTATTAGCCTAGCCATTGTTTTAATCAATATTTTACTCAGCTAATGGATGTCTCTAGAAAATGGCTCAATTAACACAATTAACATTAAATATAAGTAGCTAGTTGTTGTTGTTGGAATGTATTGATATATTTCACCTCTCAATCATGTATGCATATATACAGAGAATAATAGTAATGTTGTTGTTCTTGTTTCAAAATCACACAAGTAAAATTTTCAAGTTGTGGCGAGAACAATGAAAATTTAAATCTTGATCAACCAATAGTAAACGTTTATTTTCAACCTTATGCATGTATGCACATCAGAGTACATTAAAAACATTTGCAAATTAGCTGCTTCAACTACATCCAATCAACCATGTAAATGATACCATCACCAAAACAACGTTAAGCATTGGTAATGATACCCCAATTTTGAATATTTTTTACTTTAAAATTAAATTATTTAGCTGAAATCAACAATTTTGACGAGCAACATCTAGTAAAATTTGAAATTATTCTGTTGTCTAAAATTATTGGCTTCAGAGACTCTGACCCGTGAAACTTAATCAGCTCTTGATTTTATTTGATGACTGAAAACTGAAAATAGGGGGTATAAAACGCTCTACCTGTTGCAATTTATTACATGTTTTAACAATAATGAGCGAGGAAGAATTATACAACTTTTCGAGTCACTGAAGAAGGTGAGTGATCATCCAAAAGGCCATAAAATTTCCCCGAATGAATTACAAATTGGGGAATGGAGGGTGATTATGGATTGCACCAGCGTGGAAACGCGATTTGGGAGAAGTATTAAGATTACACTCGATCGTAACAAGTACTTGTTCCTCCCTCGGAGGTATTCATGTAATATACGGGAGGAAGATGCGTGTGAAGGAATTATGAGAACAGAGCAGTACATCAACGTCATTGACAGCAGAATAGTCCCTGAAATGAACGAGAAATTCCCAGACGGCGATGGCACATTGCAACAGGACCACGCACCTTGTCACACTAGTAAGAAATCTATCAAGCATCTTCAGTCAAAGGGGATAAGGCTGCTGGAGTGGCCAGGCAATTCCCCAGACCTCTCGCCGATCGAAACATTGTGGGCAATTATTAAGTACAAGCTCAAAGAAATGAATGTAACAACGAAGGAGAAGCTGATATCTGCTGTGCTTAAGGTCTGGTATCGAGACGACAGAATTTGAGAGTCTTGTATCAGACTTGCAGATTCAATGCCTCAGAGAATCAAACAGGTGATCACCAACAAAGGTGGACATATCTGTTACTAAGTCTCAGACTTGTGAATCTTATGACTCATATTGTTTGTTATGTTTAATTGAATCTCATCCTAATTATTCTGTGTTTTTGCACAACATATTAGCACTAACATGATTTCCATTGTTTTTATATTTTGATGCAATTAATTTGGCCACAGCTGTAGACAATATTGTTTTGGTCTTTAATTATTTGGAGTTTGGTTACATTGATTCTTATCTTGCCTTCTTACAAACCTGTAGAATACAATTTCAGGATGATAAAACTTTCAGATCACCGCTCAAAGAAGCCGAGGTTCTTGGATTTCATTTAGATATTCCTCGCTCCGGACTAGCTCTTTACTTTACATCGGGAGTTCATAATAGCAAATATTCTGGCAATGAACTTAACTAAAATCACTGGTAAATTACAAGAAATTGTGCTAGGCCATTTGGCTTTTGCCTGGACCTTATTTGCCCAAATCATATGCAAATGGGAAATGTTTGTACAAACTTGTTTAGTGAAAGCAATGCCACTTTAAAACTTAATATTGATGGGCTTCCCATCTTTAAATCATCAAATACCAATATGTGGCCTATTCTTGGTAGATTTAGTGATGCAAAAAATGCATTTGTTATTGCTATATTTTATGGAAAAGGTAAGCCCGACATTAATTTTTTCTAAGTGAACTTCTGGAAGAGGTTCAATGTTTGGGCATTCGTATTTCATATGTTTGTGCAGATAGTACCGCACGTGCTTTTTTTAAGAGTACTGTTGGTCATTCTGGGTACTACTCCTGGCATTATTGCGACGAAAAGGGTGAATATCACAATGGAAAAGTGATATTCAGAAAAGAAGACTGATAAATCTTTTCGCTTATGGTTTCAATCTGATCACCATTCTGGTAACTCGCCATTTGAGCAACTACCATATTTAGACATGGTAAACGACTTCCCAATGGACTATATGCATCTTTACTGTCTTGGTGTGATGAAAAAGCTGCTTTTTTCGTGGTTAAAAGGTTAGATTTCATATTAGTAATTGCATAATATTAGGTTTAAAAATTAATTTCTGCTTTTTACGCTTTCCAAACTCCATGAAACTAGACAAAATAAAATAAAACGTTTATTCATAATAATTTCCTTCATTATATTTTGCCAGTTCGGGCAATTTATGAATTCCATCATAATATAATTTTTCTGTTTTTGCTGTCAATGATCGAACCATTTTGCTACGGCTTGGGAATCTTGAAACAACTGCTTCACTAGACCATGAGCCATTGACTGAAAAAGGTGATAATCCGATGAGGAGATGTCCGGATAATGCGGCGGGTGTGTTAAAACGTCTCATTTGAACTTATTCAGCGTGTCTCATCTGTTTTGCAACATGCGGCATTGTTATATATTTGCCGTAATAGAACAACAAAAAAGTGGGAATTAAAATTAAACCTAATTATTGGGAAGTTTTATAATATTAACTTTAGTGACTACGTATTTTTTTCATGTACAGTTCAAAAAAATCTGGAATATTGTTAAATTTCATTGTTAAATTAGGTTATTTATATTAAATAATCTTATATAAGTTGCACTGCATATCGCCAGCCTCCTCGAATAATACAAGAAATTTCTCAATTGTTTTTTGGAATCGAACAAATACATAACTTGCGAGTTTATACGAAAATTGCGTGATTTAACAAATGCTCACTTCTTCAAAGCCACAGAATACCTTCTTATTCTGCTTTACAATGGCATTCATGTATTTCAAAAGCTTCCTTACAGAATTTATTACAATTTTTTTACTTTCATTAGCAATATACGTTGTTTGTCTGATCCAGTTTAGTAAAAAAACGAAATTCTCAATTATTGCTCTCAACTCTTAAACGAATTTGTCGAATCATGTGAAGATATTTATTCAAAAAAAAATTATTGTATATAATGTGCATAACTTGTGCATAACATTTGAAAAACTGTTGTGAAAGACATGGATCATTAGGAGAATTTTCGTGCTTCGAATTTGAGAATTTTTTACACATAATTAAAAATAAGGTGAAGAGTGGAAGAAATTGGCAATCGCATTGCACATGAAGGACCCAGTTTTCTTAAAACAACTTCTCTACGTGATAAACATTTTACGAAGTTTATGTATACTAAGGATCGAATTAAACATTATGCAAGATTTTACTATTCAGAAAAATTTTATTTCGATAATGGAAAAGACGGATTTTGCTTAAAAATGGAAAATGCTGTAAAATCATAAGTTTCTGTGAAACCGCTTCTTATTTTGTGTTTTCTAGTGAAGATACATCACAACAACGCTACATAGCTTTGGAAAAAGCAATTTATTTCAACTAATGCACATAAAGTGATGAAAACCAGAAATTTGATATTATTTATTAGGTAGCATTAGCTGTTTTTAATGTTTTAATTAATTGCGAATGATAAGCGTTTTGTTAGCTAAATTCTATAGCGATAAATCTCTTATTTATACTTAGCGATTTGCTAACTTTCATTGGTCAAATTACGCCTATTTTTCACAAACGTAGCACGCACAACGTACGCTAACGTTTCGCTAGCTTGGGTTTTACTGGGTAATAATTTAGATCGACACATCACCAATTGTTAAATTACTAAAATATTTATACCAAAATTAACTGTTGAAAAATTCATCAACCGTTAAATATTACTTTGTAACGTATTTTACTCATAAAATAGTTGTCTAATTTATATTTAATGTAATTTTAATTATTCTCTCACAGAGAGAAATTATATTGGTGTCATCATCATGACGTATAAACATTTGCCGGAGGGGTCTTACAACATTAGCAAAAAATTTCTTCATATGAGATGTTTTAGCCAGCAACCTCGATGGCGTAGAAATTACTCTAGGAAGCCTTACAATAGGGAAGGGATGAAGCATATATGATGCAAGGAGAATTTTAATAAAATATGGTTCAAGCATCTGACTCGATCTTGACCGAAATGAATGGCTATTTCTGCCAAGTCGCTATAACACAACAATCCCCGAAGATTATAAACTATTGATTGGTATAAGAATAAAAAGATTGCCTAATACCAATGCAATAGTTGTCAGGTAGATTAAAAGCATGCGTGGCAGGGATCTCTTAGAATCTTTGTCTGGGCATACAGTTTGAAAATAAGATCCAGACGATAGTACATGTACCTGTTTTGACATGTTATGATGCTAGCAATTGTAAATGCATGGAATATGTAGTACAGAAACCATACTCTCCTACGTTTATCAAAAAATAAGATGTTTCCCTCAGAAAATTCCAGGTCATTNATGCGTGGCAGGGATCTCTTAGAATCTTTGTCTGGGCATACAGTTTGAAAATAAGATCCAGACGATAGTACATGTACCTGTTTTGACATGGGCCTAATAGAGTTAAACGAATTTCTGAAAAATAAAATAATATTCATATTTTTTACTGCCACAAAATCTTATCCCGATAGCCCTGACATTTTTTTACAAAAACATTCACTAGAAAATGAAATAGAAGCTTGCCTGGTAAGAGATGATTTTGTAGAAGACCTCTTTGAAGACTCGCATTTGCTTTGTGATGACACGGTTACTGACTAAATACAAAATTATATTAAAAAACTAGGCAAAAGCCTGAAATAGTTATAACTTTTTCTATAAAATACTGGATAATTTAAATAAATAAAAAAAATAAGTTTGAACATTTATTAGTTATACATTTTACTATACAGCTTGTTTGAATTAATTCAGCCGTTAAAATTAAATTTACCACCAAATATAAAATTTTTATAAGTTATTCAAAATCAAAGAAAATTAAACACTTGGTTTATATTTCTGAAATTATGTTGCCCAACCAATCACGTGATAAGTTGTTTGCACCAAAGGATGAGAAAATACAATTATTTAAAAAATATAAATTATGGTGCACTCAATTTATTTGAGATTCAAATATGTAAAATATCAATAGAGCATTCCCCTCAAAAACACGGCTGTAGTAAAATCCTGGATATACAAAACTGTGTTTGTTGTTATACACATTGAGAAATCAGTGGGTTTTGAAAACATTGTGTATTCGCATACATAAGTACATTATAAAAAAATCCTACTCTTTAAGCATGAGAGCATTAGAGTTATATAATCTCAAATTTTCCGTCAAATAGAAGGACATTGTTTTATGACTATTTTAGGAAATCTAAAGACTATTACGACCGAATCTTGAGATTCAGTAAACGTTGCTCAGTTTAATGTCTACTATAATTTTTAGCAGACTTGTCAACGAGCCGAGCTTGAGCACAGTATTTGATATACAACGAGCCTATTTTAGGAAAAAGCAATTTTATAGTTCTACTTGTTAATTTGATTATGGAGATTTTCCATATTTTTGCATTCAGGATGCCTTTCCTGTAATCATATTTAAGAAATGTTTATTAAATAATAGGAAGAGCAATGTAAAAAATTCTTTGAGCACAATATTTTTTTAAAAAATACCGAGCTAAAACGATGCTCATTCAAAGATTTTATGTGGCGAGCCGAGCCGAACTTACACAAAATTTAAACGAGCCGAGCCGGTTTTGGAAATGTCGGCTCGTTGACAAGTCTGATTTTTAGATAGTAATTTGATGGATAAATTGATAAGTGTGTACATTTAAAGATTACATATTTCAAGGATATACTTAGCGTACGTACATATTATTTTGAACATATTCACATACTATATCGCAATGATAATATCCCATAAATTCGAATTTGAATTTTATAATTTTTTTATTGATTTTGAAGGCAGTTTTATTATTAAATAATATGTTAGAGCGGACGTGTTAATATTGTATATAGTTAAATCAAAAAATAGTGTTAGTAATTGCCGACCCTGGCACTAGGTGGAAGGCAAAAGATAGACTCTTCCATTTGTATGACACACAAACGCGGGCGTTCATAGCACCTCAACATCCATCCAAATAAAGACGAGACCACACGAATTGCCGATTTTAAATTTAGCGTGGCAAACAACATACCAAGCAATATGCATGCACTAAATGCACTCACACATTGATAAAACTAATAATTACTGATCAATTTTAAGAACCAGTTTTCCTGAGTGATTAAACAAATTGTTGCGGAAATGTATTGTCCCTGAAGATTTATATTAAATCAGGAGGCACTATCTTTATATTTACCCCTGTAATGTTCATCTTGGGTTAAACATTTTTAAATGAAAATAAGTGATGGAGATCGTGGGTATATAATAGTTAAGAACTTCAACTCATCTTTGATTAACTTATCTAGGTTTTGGATTAAACTTATACGGAACTTGAAGACGCAGTAAATTATGTTTAAAGTCATAAAATCAGAAAGACATTTTAATGTTGCTTTGGAAGAAGAAATCTGTACTCACAATGAGCATTATTTAAATTATAACTAATCATTGATTTGTGGACAGCGTTTTTGAGAAAAATGTGCATAAAATTTCGAAATTCCATACTTGACCATTTTTGACGTCTATTTGCTGCCGCAATGCAGCAATATGCGTTCTTTGAGTACGTATTTGCGCACTCTGACTTTTCAAATGCTCCAAAAGATTTGAAAACAGTTCTGAAAACGACATCAACAGTGTCTAAACCGATAGTTAATTATTGGAAAGAACAAAGATATCTACCTGAAGTGCAACAACTTCTGTTGCGGCATCGACATTCAAACGCCACTCTTTAATAATCTAAAATATTATGTTCGAGATTGATAGTTTGTTTAGGCATTTGGAAAACAAATGAAAATAAGCAAACCTTGGCAATTTCAAAATCACTCTCAAACGACTGATTATAGACTACCTCATTTCTATATTTATCAAGATGAGTTTGGAGGCCACGCATAAACCTCAAGATATCCTCCTTCACCCTAAACTCTATAAGTAACAAAATTGGGAAAATAACATTTACTGGAAACAATCCTTCATTTGATTGTCAGCATGCTCAAGTGCAGTGTGAACACCATGTAATTCTTTCTGCTGTTCTTTGACTTTTCGGTGCATCAACTGCAATTCTTTGTCTTTGTCACTCACTGATAGTCGCAATTTTGATAAATTCTAAAAAACCATTATGTCTACATTATAAAAATATGCAACAATTAGTCAAATGGCAAAACTTTTTAACAAACATTTGTGAAAACATAGCCGGAAAATTTTGTTATTTTAATTTAACTAAATTTCACAGGCCAAGAAACTTCAGCAAAAATTATAGTACGGATCCCATTTTTGAAATCCAAAATAGTGATATACAATCTGAACTAACCCTTGATATGGTCAACCGAAAATATTATTTAACGAGAAAAGAACCTTTTATAAGAGCCTAAATAACACAAAACATTAAACAGTCTCGATAAATGAAACCATAATTTCAAAGATTATGAAAACTTTAAAAATTCTTAACTTAGAAGAATAGAAGGGACATGATTTGAAAGTAACATTTAAATAAATCATTAAAATTATAATAAAAATTTACCTGAATAGTCTGGGAGATAGTTGACTCTTTGGAAGAATCTTCAACAACTTTTGCATCGAGTTTTTGACTCAGATAGAGAATTTGATCACCTTGTTCTCTGAAAGCTTCATCCAACTTGCGTTCGCGCTCCAAAGCAGCGGCAAGATCTACACATACCTGCTCAAATCGGTCTTTTGAAATACTGTTTGAACTCTAAATAGTCAGTTTCGAGAGCCATTCTTTCACAAGTGAAACTTAAAAATTAAAGTCAATCAAATTTAACATCGATTATGTGACTAAAATCACGCAGTTGTTGCAAAACAATTACAAGCTGTTTTAAGCGATCCACTTGCTCCTGTAGTTGAAGAGACCGCGCCTGTATCCCCGTTAGCTTGATATTGTCACGTCTTATCTCAAACACTTCGCGACGCAAGCCTTCACAATCAACTTGTGTAACATGCAATTGCTCGTTTAACTTCAATAAACCACTGCGCACGTAGTTGATGTTCTCCTAAATGCTATTTAACAACCACACCTGAGAAGAAGACCGCACCTGGGGTGAGAGGTAATTTGCTTTGTGTTGAAGAGGAAGTCGCCCCAAAATCTGATTCAAACCTTTGGTCAAATTGTGACCTAAAAGATCCCTTTCAGCGAAGTTGGACGTGAATTCAACAAGTGGACTCATGAACTGAAACTCTTGTCCAATCCTTGATATCAGCTGCAAGAATGAGTTTTTCGTCAAAGAACACAGTTCTTTTAAAGAGCCTCGGTTCTCTAAAAAATATATCCATGAGTTTTGACAGGTAAACGAGCTTTCGATGTTAGTTACATATCTATAGCATTATTTTGGAATTGTCTTATAAAATGCAACGCGCAGAGAAATGTTTAAAAATGTATAATTATACCTTGATTTTCTAAAATGTGAGTAAGTTCGGAAATCGACGTAGTAACTTTAAGAAATAATGATTCACTGGTAAGCCAGGCAAGTATATCGTTTTCAACAGCACGTGTCTTCAACTTACGAGCAGAATACGACAACTGCTTTCCACCTAAATATAAATTTCGAGTACTTGGACAGATAAAGAAAAACACTTTTATAAGACGAATTCCGAAATATTACAGGGAGATTTCCGCTAATATTCTATACTCAAAAACAGTAATGATCAAGGTTATTTTTTTTAACTAAAGCCTTAAAGAAAATGACGGTAACAAATGAAAAAATGGCTCTTATTACAACAAATATAAAATTTAACCAAAACTTATTTCAATGCATTCTCACTTTTGAAGGACCAATCGGTGTTGAGTGGCTTCTTAAGTGTGGAAAACGATGTTACCATTTCAGCAAAGGTGGCCTATAATTTTGCTAGTATTGCGCAGATGAAACTTCTAGATTTAAAATGTCGATTATTGATTGAAGCCTCACATTTTTAGAAAAGAAATTTGACAGATATCATCATCAAGTCCTTTCCTGGAGTCCATCTTGATGTCTTGCTGTCTCGCGATGCGTCACAATAAAATACCGTTAATGCCAGTGGCGGAGTGGGCATTAAAGGGAATTCTTTGACATATGCAATGATTTTTGGTTTAACACACGTCGAAGACTTCGATATGACAGACATTGAAATGAATATAAACAAATGCAAACAATGTAAACAAATAGAAACAATGGTCAGATAATATTATCAACACCAAAATTAAAACATTGTTTCTTATGCAAATCGGCACATGGCGGTTAAAAAATGAAAATGGCATTTTATCGTATTTATGGCAAAAATGTCACCTTGATAACTAGCTGTTGTATACTCGATTGCTAGGATCAATATTTTGAAGTTGAAGTGGATCACGTCTTTCTTTCAGGAGCTAGAGTCGGAGATGTCAAAAATAATAATTGGTTAACAATCGCTCTCTTTACAAACTTTTTTATTTGTGAGAATCAGTGAGGCCTGATTTTTGCAAAGTGAATGATAAATTAGCTGGAAAAGTAGCTAATTTCCTTAAGATTTTCGTCACCAAAATTGCAGCGCAAGCCATATAATTCCATTTATCTACTTCCCTCATAAGTGACACCGCTAGCGTGCAATTTTAATGCATTTTTAGAAGTTTATTGAAAAAACACACATTTCAATGAACAACTCTCTGCAATAATGCAATGACTCTTCGGACTGATGATTACGAGGTTAGAGATAATTAGAAGTAATTTCTTTTTGATATTTTAAAAATTGACTGTAACTTTATAAAGCTTGCGGTTTTCAGAAAATTGAGTATCGCTTGAAAAACTAAAGCAGGGGACTAATTTTATCAGATTAAAATTCAAAAAGTTGAATAAATCTTTAGCATTTTCACAATTTCTGGAGCAACGGTGTTCAACTTCCATATTAAGACCGGAGCTTTTTGAAATTTTGCAAGACTCAATAACATGGTTAGTACAAACTAAAAATACCTAAATTCAACTCAATAAGAAAACTTTTACACGAAATTTAGACAAAGAGTTGAAATATTAATGAAAATGCGTGCAGCACTATTCCTACAAAATGAAAAGCTTCTATATAACTAACTAAAGGAATGACCTACTTAATAACATGTTTGATAATAAAACCAAATGCTCAAAACTTACAATTTTGTGGTTTCGGCACTCCCCCAGCATAAAGACTCAATCGCGCATCGAGGGTGGATAAGTCATGCGTGGTGAACACTCTCGTCGACTGTTGACGATTGGTGATAAAACGATTAGCAGCCAAAACCGCGACAACAGTTCTACGAAATCTCAAGATCGGATGAATTGTGAACTTTACATCATCAGTATCAGGTTTTATTCCTGAATTGAAGTTTGTGAAAATTCACATTAAAAAACACTAGTACCTTCAACAGTGCGTTTGATTGATTGCGCAATTTGAGCAAACTGTTCATGGAACTGTCTATATTCCGATTCATACCTCATTTGAGAATGTCTATGTTTAATAAGATCTCTTGTCTTTGCTAAAAGAGGCCAAAACACGCCAGAAAGGATAGCCACAGCGGCCAGAAGAAGCTTCTGATCTCGCAGCATTCTAAACGTTACCGTTTAACAAAGAATGTTTACACTACGTTCTCTCATTCAATTAAACGTAAAACATTATCAATTGACTAGATTTTTCAATAGACTATCGTAATGGAATATTAATGGAATCATTTAGTAAATTGAGGGAAATTATTGGTGAATGAAAATCGAACTAACTGGGTATGTAGTTCTTCATGGGATTCTATCTCATTTCTCAATGTTATCTTTTCCTCTTCGAAGGACGCAATTTTCTTAGTGTTGTCATCGTTCCACTGCTGATACTTCTAAACATCGAAGTAATTCTTACAACGAAAACAATGGTGTAAAAATCTAACCAGAGTTAAATGAAAAGGTAAACATTGATTATATAGTGATGAATGAAGATATGTGTTTTAAAATAAAACAATAATATTTTCAGATGATTAGAGAAGTGAAAATGAAAATATTTTTTGTTACAGAACAATGTTACTTGCAACATAAACATTTGCATGTTTCACATTGTTCTAAACAAGTTTTCTTCTTTGTAATTCACAAAGTGGATATATAAGGTGATATTGCATCCGTTTCCACTTAGGCTCATTTTGAATATTCGACAAACATTAAGGCAGGCATTAAAGCCTGAATGAACGCATTTGAAGGAATACACCTGAATCTCATTTGCAATAAATGGCTTAAATTATGGTCCTGTAGAATTGAAACCATAATAATGGCAACATCAAATATATCGTTATCCAATAACCGAATATGGGATAAATTTCGTAAAATATAGGTATGGCTTTTCAATCACAATTATTACAAATCAATTAGGAGCGAACGCAAATACTAAATTACCTCGGCCTTTTCCTTAACGTTTGATAGCTGAGCTTCAAAATGTCGGGTCAGCTCGCCCTTTTCACTGAGTAATCCCTCTTCTCGTGTTTTGTACATGAGATTGGCACGTGAGATGCTTTGCTCATGCACGGAATTCATGTGCTCGATTACTTTGTCTTTGTTCTCACAAGCTAACTCCAATTTACAATTCTAAAAATTCCAAGAATGGACTCTATAGTTCAGCTACCAACATTAAAAAATATATGAATTAAGAATAAAATCTATAAGAATCATTGCTAAAATCCCATAACTTACAGAGTCTTGTAAAGATCTATTCTGAGTAACAATTCTCTCAATTTGCTGTGATACCAAAGATGCGATATTATCCCAAGTCATAATTTCATATTTGGCATCACTTAAGGGATCGCACACGCCGGAAACCAACTTCTGAAGCAATGCTAGTAGAAAACGACGTCGACTCTAAAATGCAATAACTGTTGTAAATAAGTCAAAGTCAACAACTCCTTATTATAGAACTCCTTGGTCAAAGCAGATTAAGAAAACTAGCTATTCAAAAGGAATTTCCAAAAATAAAAAAAAATTAAATTTGCAAAAGCATGCGTCGAAATATTAATATTTTCATTATGCAAATTGAATTATGGATTCATTAAAACTTGAAGATACAAATAAATAATTTTATTGCATTACTAACACGTAATTCTATATTAAAAAAAGCTTGAATGAGAAACTATAAAAAATTCTTCTGCATAAATGTTGGCAAACTTTTGCTGAATGTTATAATGCGACGTTCTTCAAACAGAGGTGTTATGAAACTTTTAGAAACTATTTCTAAGTGATAGTATAACAATTTTGCAAACATTCTTTTATTGATAACCTATTTTGATGAATAATAATACATTATATTGATTAATAGGTTTTCTTAAAGCTGAGCAAATGAACCTTTAAGGTCTTTGTTGTGCAATTGAAATTAGGGACGTTAACAGTTACTAAGTGTCGGAAAAATAAAAATAAATAAATTAACATTAAACCAAAATATATTCTCTTGTACAAAGTTGGTTAAGAAAATCACAACCTTTTGACAAAGCAATTTATTAAAATGCATGTCAGTCTGGCAAATATATGTCGCACAACCATAAGTATGTAAAAAGGTATATGTAGAATATCATATTTATTTACAAAAAAACTGTAGAGCAATAGGCCCTCTGGTCGATTTTTGTATTGGGGATACGATGGCGTTTTGGATCATGTATTTTTCTAAACGAGTAAAAACAAGATGGACAGTGCAATTTGAATATTAAACGCGACCTAATGTAAACACGTGTTCGTTGATGATCCGTGACCAACCCGGTGATATTCGATGAGAATTTTTGAACGGATGCTAAATTTAATAAATTAGCAAACAGAAAACTTGAATATTTAAATATATGTTTTAAAACCCATATGTATTGAGTTGCTTAAAAAAATTTCTCACGATTTGTAGAATTTTTAAAATTAAACGTAAATATGGGATTATTTGAAAAAGTACTCTTAGTTAGAAATCCGAAATTCGATTTCCTAGTTAATGAAGTCACTAAATAAGAGTACCCATAAATTTCTATCAATTCTAATGTGAATTATAGTACCTCTTCATCAATCTTAAGTTTCTTTCGAAGCATGGAGAGCTGATCCGTGAGACGCGAGTTTCGATTTTTCTCTTTAGCACAGTCATCTTTTAGTAAAGAAACATCTTTTTGCGATTCAGACAGTCGCTGGTCAAGCGTTTGTATGTCCTTGCGAAAACGAGCGACGTCTTTTGTTTTGAAATGAATGACTTCTTTAGCATCCTAAAATATATTATGAAAAATATAATTTCTATTTGGAAATTACTTCCAACGCTGCTACCAATCGATCGCGTGTCTCGTTGAAGGTTTTCGTTTCAAACTCCAGACGCTCGCTGATTACAGAAATCTAAAACAGTAGAGTAGTAACATTTACTCTTGAAATAAAAATTTACAAATGGTTGTCCATACTTGGAAGCATTTTCCAAAACAATAAAGTTGTGAGTGAAAAACAAAATAATTATTGAGGAAATAATGAAAAAGTAGATTTTGTATAATAGTAGCATTCCAATCAAAGTTGAAGATGAAAGCCATTGGTTTCGTTTTGCAGCTGTGCGAATGCGGAAGCATACATGCATATGTGAGGCCTCGTATTTGGGAATAGCGGTCAATATAGGCGATTTTTCTCACAGTGAAAAACTAGAAAAACACCAAATCACCAGCACATACAGGTTCCTGTTGATGAAATGTCAACCTACACTTCGGCTAATTGAAGTAACAGTATCACAAAATATTTACTAATTCGGAAAAAGGCACTTCTGTAACTATAACTCATCTTACAGAAACTAAATATTCAGAAAAATTATCTTGATTGTGAAATGATTTTTGGAACCTGAACGAATAAAAATGTTAACATATAAGAGCATTTCCAGCATGCATAAGTAACCTGTGGATTTTATTATGCGCTTTTATCCATCGAATCCGGATCATGTATAATTGATGGAACCTCTAAATGTAAAAATCAGTAATCACAAATTCAACATACAGCATATTACATAATGTCACCACTTCACATCATAAACAGACACAAACCTGTTCGTGATCCTTCACGTTCATTGAATATAAAGATTCCATTTCTTCAATAAGAGCTTTTGCGACGTCAACTGGCAATAAATGATCTACTTCTGCAGCAATGCAGTCTAAAAATTAAAGATTTGACTAAATTATAGATGAAATATTCTTACCCTGAGGAGCTTTCTTCGATTTTGAAGTTTTCTTCTAAAAAAAGTGAGAATCAACATATTTTAAAGTATACATGAAATCTCAAAACATAACACTACCGACTTATACAAAGGGTAGAAATGCTATTACCAGTTACCTTTTAATGGTTGCTTAAAAAGTAAATATTATTGCAATTTCTTCCCTGTATGTGGAGCTGGAAATCTTAAGAGACAGAATTTTTGTAACTATTTAAAAACAATTACAAATATAATAACCACAGATTCTAGAAAACCATTAGTAGTGCTTCGCAGTTTTCAATTGATTTCTTATATTTCTAAAAAATTCAATTATGAATGAAATCAACTACTGAAAATTGTAGAAGTAAAAAACTGTCTTATGTTGAAGCAAAATTGCAATTATTTATTGCTAGAGCCGCAAATCTATTCAGTCTGGCATTTCGTGGTTCATCAGTTCTGTGAGAATATTTCCTTCACCCCCACCCCCCACCTTCCTATCTAACTCTGGATTGGACTATATTAAAACGAAATGGTGCACAAATGTTTCTCACATCAACACTTTCAAATTTAAATGCTGAGAACTTTTGATGACGGCGAAATTTTTGATGATGTCATCAAATGCAAAATGTGGGATTTTTTCGAATAAATTTAACAGAATTCATTCCTAAATGATCAAATAGAATTTTTTTGCTTATTTTACTTATTTCCTCAGACTAGGAATCATAACCGCCACAGCAACAGTGAAGACAATACACCGATTGAAAAACAAAATGATACATAAAAAGAGCGTATAATAGCGTATATATTTATAAAGAAATTTTAGTGGTTATTACTCCAATAAAGGTTAGGAAAAGTCAGCAAATTTCATTAAAAAATTCCACAACTTTTCGAGTACTAACCACGAATTTATTGGGGAGAAAATCCCAAAACCTATTGTAAAGCTCGTGTATCTCAAAAATCTGAATTTCCATGAGGCTAAAAAATGATCCTACAAACGGATATTCAGAATTTAAACAATGATGTTTAGCAAAATAGAATCATGCAGACCTTCAGTTTGGTCATGCAAAACTAATCCAATTATAACTATAGAAAATTTATATATTTACCATTCATCTATTATTTTATTAAACATCGTATTTTAATGAGTCAAATGAAACATCATTCTAACATGAACTTATTAGGGTCTCCTAAACATACACGCTCGCCTCAGTGGAGTCTATTTCCAAAAATATAGAAAAGCATAAATATTACTTATAGGAAATTGGTTATTATCGTGATTTATGAGCATAGAATTTGATTAATTAGTACGTGATGCGATTGATTGATAAGAAATTTAAATCACAATACAATAGCAGAAAATGTACTAATTAGTATTGAACTCTTGATTATAAAAAATCATTGTGAAATTACAAAAATATAAAATAGTACTCATTAATTCAAGTGAATTTAGACTAAGCCAACCTAGACGAACAAATAGTTTTGCGCACGTAACAAGATCTGCAAACAGGACACGTAATGCCACACTCTTGAGTGCCATTCGAATATTCATAACTTTCAAAAGTTGAAAGACAAATGTCATGAAACATATGAGTACAAGAAGTGACTGCTAATGACTTTTTAACTGCCCCACACAGAATATTCATGCATATAGGACACTGATTATCGCGTGCAAAAGCCTGATTAATTGTAACATTCCAACTATCAGGAGATATTGGTCTTAGTAACTTTGAATCGAAATTATTCAAAATGAGTCTACTTTGTTCTGATGCAGCCTCCAATTCCGCAAAAAATGTATCAATGTCGACATCATAGAAATGTAAGATTCTGTCTGAAATATCACTGAGTTTATCCTGAAAGTACTGCTTGCGAAGTTTTGGATTTGAAGGGGGTAATCGTGTTCTTAAGTCTCGATACCATTTTCTAACTACATAACCCTTCCACGCTGCTTGAATTACGACAGCACACGTATTACGATAATGTCTACTGCCTTCGTGAATAACTCTACGTTGATATGATTCATGTCGACAAATAGGACATGTCCGCTTTCCGGAGAATTTTTCAAACGCTTCCAGACATTGTCTATGAAAAACGTGAGAGCACGACAAAAGCACTTGCTGCTGGATTCCAATATTCTCTTTACAGATGACACAACTTGATTGGTAATCACCGCGATTTCTTGCACGGAGTTTTACATCCGCCCATTCATTTTCTGTGAACGGCATTTTTGGGCGTTCTACAATACCCAATTTCTGAGCTAACGAAAGCTCCACTTTTCCACCATCCAATACAACATCTGTTTCAGAATATTTGGGAATGGATTTCTTATTTCTTAAAGCTTGAAGACCTGTATTAACTACAGCTTTTGCTTTTATCTTTTTTGGGGCAAGTCGTTCATCTAAAGTTTTGTGGGTTGATAACGTTGACTTTACAGTTAAATCATTTTGTCTAACAAAGTGATCTTGAAACGCTACAGAGTACAGTGCCAAATTCGAAGCTCCACCATTTCTTGATGTATTTTTAAAACGTCCCGTCATCAATAAATACGAACAGGTGCAATCTCTATAGCAATTATATGAATATAACATTTCGCAGATGCCATCTAGTAATGAAAATATTTAGCAATTTTTGCAATGTATTTAAAATATTTGGAAGTCGATTGTTATAAGCAAGCTTTTATTTTTGCATTATAAAATATTTTATTGAAAATATTAACAATGAAAAGTTCAAAATAGTTGCAGCTAGAGTCTTAAAATATTGTATGAATTTTAAAAAAAACATTTAAGTAAAAAAATTGTAAATATTAAATGAAATTTAGATGATTTGACATGATTTTAAATAGAACCCTGTGCTAAAAAACCATCAGAAAGAATAAATTAAAACCTTAATTAAGAAGTTAACATCTCTAACCTCAAAAATTACGAAAAAATTTTAAATACAAATATATTTAAAAGTGGATGCTATACACTGAGTGAAACATACATCCGCAACTGGGGGTTACAAATCAACCTCTAAACTCATAAATGTAAAATGTATGGAGCTTCGGTATATAAAAAATAAGTGTAGTGTTGTACAAAGCATGTATTTGTTAAGAACACTTACTAGCTTGGAGGCCTTAATTAGTTGGTTCTTAAGATCCCTGAAAGCAGAAGTGTACGATGAGAGTTCTTTCACAGTAGAATCGTATTCCTTTTGTTTATTTAGTGCTTGTTCATTCAAAGTTTCCAATCGCTTTTGTAAACTAAAATATTTTAATAATAGTAAAAGTCTCGTATATTAAATGCAAATTAAAAAATCCGATATGGTACAAGATAGCGAAAAAAATAGTTGGCAATCCGAAATTTATTTGTTTTATTGGCACCCTCGATACAAGAAGTCTATGCGTAAATTAATGAGCGCCTAATTGATCAGATTTTTCAGTCATTCTCAATTACTTCTTTTCACCATCGAATTTATTCATACTCGCGTGACATTGTTCACCAGTTTGTATGCAAAACAGAGGCTTCACCAAATGTTTGTTTTAAATGTAGCCAAGACGAACAAATCAGCTCATTCGAATTAAATGTCTCAGCTTTAACAAAAATTGATGACAAAGTGAAAAGTAATTGTCTCAATCTTGCAAACACAAGATATTTTACTATCATTGATTGAAAAGGAATTATCATTTAGAATCCGGGTGACATGAACCACTAAATGAAGACATGAAAGAAACCGGATAATATTGTCAAAAATAGGTCTAGTAAATCTGCAGTTGGTGAAAAGCACTACCAGGAAATTTAACATATTCAAAAACTAATTAGCTGATTACTCTTGGAAACGTTAGGGGTGAAGTCTGATGTTATTTAGTAACATTGAGAAGGACCTTTGCATGGAAGCAGGAGAACACTTGCTATTTTCAGCAATTCATATTTTGTAAGATTTAATGAAGCGATTATTCATAAGGCCATGTAATCTATAGTTTTCAATTTTCGCAAAACATCCAAAATTAAGGTTGATTCAGATTCATGTTTTTGTAAATTTATAGTTTTAAAAGCTAAAGGAATTGGAAATGACGCTATAGATTTATAAGTAGAGGCCTTCTCCACTTTAAACTTTTTTTTTATAATTTAAGTACAAAACGCATAAATTTTCCCAGATACTCTGCTATTAAAAATGTTGTTTAGTTTTGTATTACATGGTTTTAAAGAGATTTTTTATGAAAATCATTCATACATTGTTTCTCTGCCAAAAATTGACCTTAAAGAAAATTTCAATTTTTTTACCTAATTCCAAATTTTGAAAAATTTTGACTATATTTTGACCTTAAAATTTTTAAAATATGTTTGCATATGCATTAAAACAATAAATTTATAACTATTTAAACAAAATTGACCTTTATTTCAATTTTGGCTTTTTTTACTTTTGTTCGCTCTAGTCAAAACGTCTCGGGCCAGTTTAGATCTCAGGTCACTATTAAGTTACCCGGTTCCAACTTTGATATAAAGTCCAAATTTCATAGTTCTTAAGTCAATGAACTTAACAGTAATTTAGTTGTTATATCCTCTAAATCACCATCAAAGATTTCGAATCAACCAATGACATCGGATTATTGATTGATAATTTAGCTGAAATACCAATACTTTGATTTTAATATCACTGTTATATTATTCGAATTTTATGTAGAAATGGAATTTACTACATTGTTTGATAAATTTATGAAGTGTTCTTTGTGTCAAGATAAAACTGCAAAAACGCAATGGATTAGTATAAATAAGCATTCACATGAAATAACAAAGCATTTTTGCAATTCAACATTTTGAATTCGACTACGAAATTCCTAATCACCATGTGATTTGCAGAATAGCGAAGTTAACGGTATAATTAGCACAACTTGCAATGGTATAAACTTGGTATAATTAATGCATGAATGCTGAAATTTAGTACTGGTATAGAATATACAATAGGACTTGAAATTTCATAACATCTCACTGTATTTCTTAAAAGAACTGTTTCTGAACTAAAGTTAATAGAACTAACATATTCAACTTTTATAGTAATTATTGCACATTCATTGAAAATGCAAACATAAATCACAAGAAATTTAGTTTAAATGTAGGATTATGACTCTGCTAATTGAGAGACGTTTGAACTCATCTTTAAACACACTTCTGTTTTTATAATGCAGCAACGCATTCGAATGTCTGTGAACATTAGCATATGCAAGTAGGCTGTTAGCAAAAGCTTACAAGGTCATTAAAAAACGTTCCTAATGGAGTCATTTATTTTACAATTTTGAGGCTCGATTGCAACACTGTAATATATGAAATTTTTGCAATGCACCATTTTTCAGAAATTATATTGATAAATAATAGTACATTTAATATTTTAACCCTGATAATTAGAGAGGCATACCGCAGTAAAATATGCACAATGCGGTGGCTGATGTTAAAATTTGTCTCTCTGCAGTGGTAATATTTTCTTTCGAAAACAGGCCTGAAATAATATTTGACGACTGGATCTGAAAATAATGAGCATTTTCGCAAAGTTAACAAAAAATAGTATATTTACGATGAAGGGCAAATTGAAGTATTTACTTGGATTTATCTTGAAGATTTTTAACAATCGTAATAGCGTAATTAGCATAGATGTCCACTGAACTATTGTGCAAATAATTTTCTTAATACTGATGCCAATACTGTGAATGATATGAATCACAGTGGTTGAATATTGATCAATTAAAAGCTTATTGCTTATAATTTATATACATGTGCAATTAAAGCTCTTATATCTAAAACCTCCTCGGATAAGATCAAAATCTGCACTTGCTTCGTTAACTCATTTTTTCTGAATTCATTTCTCAGAATTTGTAATTTATCTCCAAAGAAACATTTTCAATCGATTTCAAGCTTTGACTTTTTTAAGATCTGGAATTGACATTGATCAAAATCCAACATGGAAGTGTTGTACAAGCAACAGCATAACGTTTGAATGCTTATGCCGAATTTCAAATAAGTATGATTTCGAGATCAATTATGCATTTAATTCAGCGTATTCTTTCACTGACTTAATAGTCTGCTTTGGATACCTAGGACTAGACCACTATCTCATCAAGGTTCTTGGGATTCTTTATATGCAAAAACATTCGGCCCTTGCTTGGTCCGACACAGTCCATAAGCTGACTTCGAAACAAATACATTTGGTTCCAATATGAAGTCAAACGCAAGGAAAAAATGAAACACAACCCGTTTTTATAACAATCCATGAAAGCATCATACAAAAATACCTGAGATTCGTGTTCTTAGGAAAATTCAAAATTTGAGGCTCAAATATATAAAAATTTGATAGTGGAATGCTCATTAAAATAATACATTTTGTTGTATGGTGTCGCTGGGAATATCAACTTACCTAAAAGCTTGTTCTAAAAAGCAACCAATCTCGACATTAATGCTAACTTTAATTGAACCAATAGAAATTTCTATCTTCTCACTTGCTCCTATATTAAAATAGGCTTATATCGTTGGATTATTGATAATTAGCGAATGTGACAGATCACTCAAATCCACAAAATATTGCATATCTTTCATGTATATCACATCACGCTAGCAAGATTTCTATATTAAAATTTCTTACTTGCAAATATGCATATTCTTAAATTTGCAATATTCGCCAGTTCGTTAATAATGACAATATTTAGAGTCGAGTCTGAACAATGCTCAATGAACATAATACAGCTCGTCAGGTGGCTCCAAAATTATATAGAGGTATATGTTATATCTAGGGTGTACTTTACAAGATAAGCTAATAGTCTAGAAGGTATATATTTTAAGGGCGTTCGTCATGTTTTGGAGCGACTGTACAGTAAAAATTATTTTTACTACAATCAAATTGAATTTAGCAGAATAATAATAAAGCAGTCAACAATTTTTATGCTATTTATAAAATAGTTAAATAAACGAACCTTTCATTGTCCCATGTGGTCTGCCGATTGCTATGTTTAAGATTTTCATAGTTTGACAAAAGTTCACTAAAATGTAAACATTAAAATTACAATATAATACAGAAATAATTGTTAATATTTGATTACAAATAGCATTCTCAATATAATGTAATAAAGGATCATAACGCTAAACTACACGAAGAATTGTAATCATTACATTATTACTTCTTGTCACCAGGGGATGGTCTTTGCAGGTCACTACGGGGAGGGAGGAGATCCATGCCATGCTTTTTACTTGTGACTGCAAATTTTACTTAAATTGTTTAGGGGAAAATTATAGTCATTAGGTCACCAGAGGCATTCCCTACTAACCCTGGAAACACATGGTACTAATGCAAGGTGTAAATAAACATATTCATATGTGCACTATGGCAGGGATAAGCATTACAGAATGACTTCTAAGGGCTTCACATTGAAATAAACAACTTACTTCATTTGAGAAGAAGTCTCGGAAAGATTCATTAAAGCTTCCTCTTTAACTTGCTTTTGATGTTGAATTTCGGAATGCAATGAAGTTACAGTTCGCTAAAATAAAACAAAAACAAGTTTCCAAAAAGAACAATATATATTAAATTTATCATTTATATCAATATAACCCATGAATCATTGATAGAACTTAGTGATTTCCAGATGTTGGAGATTTGATGTACAAAATTAAGAAAAAGATACTAAACAATATGACTGATCCGTTGAATATTTGTAACGATAATCATGTTCAGCACTCACAAAATATAATACCTCCATTTCACTTTGCAAATGTCGATTGGAAGAATTCATATCATTGATCTTTTCGGTTGCTTTTGATAATTTATCTTCCAATTCAGTGCGTTCATCAACCAAATCAGCGCAATGGTTTTTCATATCAGTGATAGTACTAAATGCATTAATTCTACCCACAGGGAAAACAAATGGACAAGCAGTACTAAATTTCGTTTACCACACACCATAGTTGTAATAGTTGTATGATCAAATGTTAGAATGCAAATAATTCAGTTGTATTTGAGAAGTATTAGAAATTTTTGTTATAAAAGTAACGAATTTGAAGTTATTTAGATGACAAATTGTAAAATATGGTAATTCAATAATTCTGTTGATTGGATAACAGAGTTCGCAAATATTAAAATATACTTTCTATCAAAATATATAAATAGTTACGTGTTTTGCTGATTGACAGTTTGTTCACACATTTCAAGTTTGGTGGTTAATTGATTATTTTCAACTGCTAATGATTCAAGTTTAGTATCCAGTCTTTTTTCCAAGAGTTTGAAATCATTTAATTGATTATTCTCTTCAAGAACTTTGGCTTGAATAGCAGTATTTAAAGATTGAATCTCATCTAAACGTGAACCCAGATATTTTATATAGTAATGAAACACACTAATTTTTACATGAACCTTGAAGTAGAGGAATTAAAATGGGCATGTATACATACTTTACAGAATTTACAACTACATCGAAATGTACTCATACAGTGTAGTTCTTCCGTTTAATGACAGAACTGCACAAATACAAAATTTTGAAAATGGACTTTTTTAACAGCAAGCGCTTAAGGAACAATTAATTGCGTTTGGCACAACTGTTTAATTTTTTTATCATTTTCGCCAGTGCAGTAATGAGAAGTTTACGAAATAAGGACCAATTCTTGTTTTAGTTCATGCAAAAATATCGTTTTCTAAAAGTAACCAATAAATTTAGTAATTTCGAAGATTATTTCAGTGGTTTGTTTTTCAAGTGCTTTTTATGTTTTCTTGATAAACTACGATTTTTCGTTATGGGTGTTTTTAGTCTATCACCCCTACGAATATATTTAATTTCTGGTGTTTCCGGGCTCGCAAAATGAGAGAACCCCCTAGAACGGCTCTAAACTGAAAAAAAAATTCCAATTTTCTACTTGAACAAAATTAATCTTAAGAGACAATAAAAAACAAATTTGAATCGAATGATGTGCTCACTCTGTTTTATCTTCTCTTGAAAACATTTTTTTAATGTTTTAATACATTTGTAAACACAAAACTTCGCGAATTTCGGTCCGATTGCTAAGAAATTTTGAAAATATTATTAAGGATTAAATCTAAAAATCAAGAGATATGATTTATAATTGTTGAGTAACTGACAATTCCAATAAATAATTGGCTGTCAAATTAGCCAATTTTTCAATGAATGCCAAATTTTTCACTATTAGTTCATTCATTTAACTTCTGTGACCCAGAAATTTTTGTCTATACTTGTCTATTAATTTGTAAAGGCTTGATGTAGCAAATAAGAGAAGTATGATTTTAATAAATCCTTCTAGTTTCGCTATAATTATAATGATATATATATATATATATATATATATATAGCTAAGCTTCTTTAGCATTATATGATAAATACAGCCAAAACAACTGACCGTGCTGTTGGTAATTACGACACTTTCGTCAGTCAAAAAAAAAATTATTTGGTGGCAACGGTAAAGTAAAATAAGTGAAGCATTTGATTAAATATTTTTTTTATATTTAGGTTCCACTATTTATATATACATATATATATATATATATATATATATATATATATATATAATATTAAAGTCAGATGTTGATGCTTTATGTGTTTTTGAGTGCATATAAATTTTGGATTGTTAGTGTATATAGAGATGTTCTTGAATTCATTTTTTCAAATATCTTTTGGTTTCACCAATGTAGGAGCTGTAAAAGGTTTTTGAATTGGATCTTTGTTATGAAGTAAATTTGATGTTTTTTCCGAATTTCAAATTGGTATAGTTCTTGATTTCCTTAGTTTTCTATTTAAATTATGTATAGATTTCTTAAGATGTGATTCGTAGTTTCCAAAATATATTAACTTTGTCTTCTTGTGAATTGTGTTCTAATGAAGAGGATTTTAGAGTTTCGTTTGATGTTTTTTTCAATAAATTTTCAGGATATCCATTAGATTTTATATTTTCAAATATCTTGTCAAAAGCCTTTATAAGAACATTGTATTTAGATGATAGTAAAACAGCTCTTCTAAACAAGTTTTTCGGAAATTGAATGTTTACATATATTATTACAGTATGATTGAAATGGTATATATAATCCGGTGTTAGTAGGTTTTCTAAAAGCAGATATTTCAAATCCCATTGACGTTTTCTTTAAGGTTGCATTTAAAAAATGTATTGAATCTTCTTTTTCATATTCAAAAGTAAATTGAATTTCACTTAGTACTGTCAATTAAAATGTTGGTTTTTTTCCATAATATATATATATATATATACATATATATATATATATATTCATGAATATTAATTTATGAATATGATGATTCTAGTTTTCCCTATTATTAAGAACAAGTTCTTACGCAAACAATTTTTAGTGTTATTCTTTGAAATAATCCATCCTAAATTGTTTCAATTATGATTATATTTTGTACATTGCCATGAAGATAGTGTTAAGGACACATTTAACGTAGAGAAAAACGGTATATGAGCTCAAAATATTTGGAAACAGATATATGTATATCACGACTATGCTCCTAAGTAATTATTGTATTTTTATACTAGATTTTGATCAAATTTAGTTTCTCAATAAATAAAATTTTGACCAAGTGCCTATTCCCATTTAACAAGAAGAGCTGAGCCTAATTGTTAGGCAGGTACAAGGTGACAAATTCAGTTAAGGTTTTCATTTTTCATTTTGATCATTTTAAAAAAATTAAAGGGAAATTGAATTTGGAAATCGGAAATTACCATTTTTTATTTTAGTTTTTGGAATTCCATTTTATAAAATATGTTGGTAAGCTTTGAGTTTGAGAATATAAGTGATAGGAGAAAACTTTATACAAAGAGCAGTTGTTTACCTAATATTGATATTAAATTTCTTTCCATTGCCATGGACTCCTAAATATTTGTTGTTTTCGAGACGTCCATGCAATTGCATTTGTGGTTACTGTTTACTTACTATTGAAGATAAATTTGCTGCCAGTTACTACAGAATTAATGAAAACAATCAGAATGCACATAATAAAAATAAAAAAACGGAATTGAAATTTTGCATTTTTCATTTTCGTTTTTCATCTTTCAATTAAAATTTATATTTTCAAAATAAAATCAAAATGAGCCTTTTAAAAATGAATAATGAAAACTGAAATTGAATTGGCCCCCTAGTATCTGCATAATATATACATATATATATATATATATAGCTGTGGGGTCATGCTCAAGTCGCTTAGTCTCATAAATAGCTGGAATAACTCAAAAAAGTGTTCTTTCAATATTAAAGAGAACATTTCAATTGTATCCCTATAAATTAAAAATTCACCATGAACTTTTGAATAATGATATTGTTCTTAACAATGTCTAGAATAATGTAATTGACAGAATATTTTCCTTATATAATGTTAATGGTGGACATATTGAATAAAATATTTTTTAAATAATAAATTCCCATTATTGTTGATAACATATTTTTATTAAAAATTATTTTATTGTGCTTAATTAGCTATATTTTTTGTTTTACTTTTTTGCGTGGCTTTATCCTCACCCTGTAGTATTAAGAAACATTTAGAAATCTTACTCAAAGAAAAATACATTTTCTAATATATCATGTCTAGGATAAAAATTTTATAAAAAGCGACTACGATAACTCGTACTATGGTGATTTATCCTTAGCTGGGATTTGTTTTATAATTTATGTGATTTGCGTACATGTGTTTTGTGAATTTGATGACGCTATTCATATAAATTATCAATTGTAAACATTTATCTGAAAAAATCTCTTGTCTTATTGTATCTTATATAGGTATATGTATTTATTCAATAATTTTAGAGAATGCCCAAATCATCCTGATAGGCAAGTTCAAGCTTTCTGTAAAGAATGCAATGCTGTAATATGCTTAGTATGTATTATAAAAAATCATAAGCACCATGATATTGATGAAATTGATGCCGTCGTAAGTGGACTTCAAGTCGATTTAACCGCTTGCTTGAATACCCTAAATGACTATAAGGTCCATATTGCAAGACTGAATTCTGAGCAGCTAGTGGATTGGTTTCGGTCTTACGTAACAAATGCGGGTTTGAACTTTAGTATAAAACGAGGTTTAGATGTACTATTAATTACATAAGCCAACAAGATTTAAACACTCGGCAAATAAATTAGATATGAACAGTCTATGTTAATGATTTCAATTTAAACCTCGGTTTAAAGAAAGGGAATTGTTTGCTGGAAGACTTCTGCAACAGAAAGGCATTGATGAGTATTCCAATGCAATCAAACTCGTTGAAGAAGTTCAGACTGAACTAACCAATACAGAACTAGCTCAGGAATTCTCAATTATTCCTAGCATCCAGCGTCAGTATGAAATTGCAAGACAAAAAATTAGTCTCATTTGTAAAAACTTTTCGATAGGTAAGCTTTATAAATTACTTTTAATAAGTAAATATTATTAAGTCTTGGGCGCACTTACAGAATTCTGATAAATGCATGCACTAAACTGGAAATTAGTCCTGTTTCATCTATTATCAAAATGTACGATTTCTAGATAATTATACCTAAATTTTGCCCATTTGAATAGATTTCCATAAAATACAGTTAGGGAGACAATTTCAATGTTCAACACTATTGCACTCTTGAAAAGCTATGAACTAGAAGATAAAGTATTTATTTAGGACAAATTGAGCGCCTTTGACTTCTTCGAAAGTGGCATTCCTAATTCAGACTCATACAAAATATATACGTTAGACCAATGATGCCGTGGGGTGACCCGTGGATCGTACACGGCCCCGTTACATCAGTGTTTGAAGATTTTTATAATTACTAAAATTATTATACAATATTAACAAATGCAAGTCAACTTTTGATTTTTTCATTAAGGCCCAAAATATTTGATTCCCGAGGCTTCACTTGAAGACAATCCGGCCCTCTGCAACATTTCACCATAGCTTTGCTGTGTTGTAATAAAAACTCTAATTCAACAATATTGATTATATATAGCATATTATTTAGTAGACATCATGGTCTAGATAAAAAATTCAGAAAACGCTTGTTTAGATAACAATGATGACTTATCATTCAAAAGTATGATTCATAATCTTCATAGACCAACCAATTCGAGTAAGAGTTGTGAACTACATGGAGACCATAATCAAAGTAATGATATTGCAGTACTAGAGAGCTTTAACGACAAGGGAGATTGCCTTATTGCTGAGAGTACTCTTAGTGCTTCAATGACGAAAGAAAAGTCATTGGGATCATCTATTGGCTAGTGCTTAGAAATAAAATGAAAAATAGTGCATTTTGATTTTCAGATTTTAAAATCCAAATAAAAAATACTTAAGAGGGCATTATTTTAAATTTGAATAAACACTAGCCAAGTTATACTCTGAGAATTTAAATATAAAGAGGCCAAGTTACATTCACTATGATCCGAGACAAAACACCTACTGGATTGCCAACAATGCTTCGGGTGAAATATCACAACATACACTTTTCTCAACGAAATATAAAGTTTACACTTGCTATGGATCTATAAAAATGCTTTCTTCGAACATCTTCAATTATGTCTTGGCAGTCATTGATCAAAAGGGAAAACGTAGTATTCACCTCTATGATGAAACATTTAATCTTCTCAATAACAAATATTTGTCGGATGTTCAAATGGTAAGATTGGCAAAGTTTGCCCCCAGTGGAGATGCTGTGTGCGTAACACACTTTGACGTTAAATGGATTAGCAGGTTCAAAAAGTCCATTGTCATGCCTTGTGCAAGGTACTTTTCATTTGTAATCTGAAGGTTACGCAAAATATCTTAAGTTCAATCAAGCCCTACTGCAATCCGCCTATCGATTTGTAGTAACATAAATAAAATACGGCCCAAACATTTCACCACAGGCCAGCTTTTGATGTAACAAGTCGCTTTTAGTAGCCAAATCAAAGAATTAGCTATTTTATACATCTCTGCACTTTTTGAAACCTGATGATTTTTGAAAGTTATGAAAACTACTATGACTTAACTGATAGTGGATATCTAACTTATTCAATGAAATTTAATAATAAAATTTCATTTTTTCATTAGTTTGGACAAAATTAATGAAAAAATTAGTTATTCTCGTACACATTAATGATTAAAGTAGGGTCGTGGGTTGAATTGCAAATGATATTTCAATATATCATTCTTCTTAAAACTCAAAGTAATCTGGAAAAGGCGGGTTTTTATTGCTTTCAAAATATGAGGAAAAATGTGCGAATAAACGCCGCCTATATCCCGAATGCCTGCTTCGTTCCTTGTGAAAACTACTATTTTGTTTGGCGAACCATTTTTTCGTTTCGTAGCAAATGGAAAGGCTGTTAGTTCTCTTATTGCATACTTGGACAAATTTTTTCAAAAATACTCTACTTCCAAGAGTATTTATTACTTCTATTCGTTTTTGTACTGTTGTGATTAAAGCAAGAATTGATTTGATAAAAAAATCTAAATTTTAGCAACAGAATTTCATTCACAGGAGATAATATATTATCACCTTTTGGCAAGCTTACACTGTACATATGGGTCGGAACTTTTTTTCAAAATCAGTTATCCTAAAACCGACATAGATAGTGGTACATATGTGGTGTAAAATTTTAATTATCACATCTTACATATTTAATCTCCAAATATTTGGTTTTGCATACACTTTATATTCATTTAAGATGTATATACTGATTATTATTCATTATTGAATAAGAATTTTTCCTATTTGAATTATTTTTAAGAAAATTTAGGTTTGAAATTAAAGAACCTGTTCAAGACATTGCAGTGTCAATGCATGGCGATCTCGCATTGAATATCAGAAATGAAAGAGTTGATCTTTATGATGAAACCGGTTGTCAATTCTGTTTTAAAAGTGGGCCAATAAGAGGCATTGCATTTGATTACTATGGTAACATTTTGCTCTGTCAAGGAGATAACATCTATGTAGTTGCTGTTGATGGTGCTCTCAAGAAAACAATTGAAGGAGATAAAATCGGTTTTGTTAATCCACACAAAGCCTTTGTGTCCTATGCGAATGATTTAATAGTATTTTTTAAACCACACAATGTGGAATTGCAGTTGATTGTTTTTTCAAATTATTCTAATATATTGAAACAATGTGCTTCGTAGAAATTTGTTAATGTTTATAAAATCATATTAATATTTAAAATGCGAAAGGACATTATATGCTTTATTGGAACATTCTTATACAAAAGCATTTATTTTCAAAATTAGTTCCAAAAGCACAAATCCTTAATTTTTGTGTGTTGTTCTTGTAGCGATAATTGCAATTTTCCAGAGTGCAGTTATAACATAAAATAAGACAAATATGCTATGAAAATACATTTAAATAATTACACAATCATATTAACTTTGGTATAATCGTTATTTTTTAATTTTATAATTTAGGCAGTTTAATTATTCTTTAAAATTTATGTAATTATCCAATCTAATTCTACGAACTATATTTACAAAGGAAAATATAAACAAAATGTTAGTAGTAAGCAGTTCTTGTTGAATATCTCATTAGTAGAGTGTAGCTTGTTATCTGCTCCTTGTATTCTTCTTGGACACTTCAACGCTGTTTTTACTAGTAGATACTCTTTTGATTTTAAAATTCACCCACTGATCGACTAAAGTTAGTCAGGTGATTAGGGATTCTGTTTTACGAAATTCATGACATCTTTGACCAAATTTTGGTATTTTTTGTGATATGAAATCTGGCATTGTCATGTTACAAGCGTAATTTTCAAGTGTTGTAATAACAATTAGAAAGTCTATATTTAATAACTGTTTGACAATAACAAAACTGATGACTTATTAAATAGAAATACAAAATGATATTTACATTAGAATGAAGCATGCGTTGTTGCGGTATTCAAAGTTGGAATTGTGCCGAATTCTCGGGCTCAAGCTCGGACGCGCCTTATGATTATTCTTTTACCCACGGATAGTGTCTTTTACCCAATAAAGGCCTATATAAGCACTACACTATGAAATTGATTGAATTTGTTGGCTAACAAATAGTATTGAATGTGTTTTCACAAATGTTCCAATGAAAACAAAGAATTTTCTAAATTACTTTAAATTTATTGTTGTTAAGGACCCTTAATAATTTTACTAAGAACATTAGACTAAAAGACGTATTTCGCTCAACTTGAGCATCGTCAATTTACAAAATTTTCCCTCTAAATATGCATTATTTAGTTAAAAGATTGTTTATACAATGCGAAAGCTTAGTCAAAACCTAGAATTAAAATCAATGACGAAGGTATCCGATAAGTCCAATGTTATCTATAAAATCCATTGGAATATATTGGATATAGTAGCAGACAACTAAGCAGAAGAACAAGAGAACACGAAACTAAGTCAACAATATCAGAAGACCTAAGAAAATGCGGATTAAATTATGAGATCAAAATTTTAAGATCAACCATCTCCAAAAATTTAAAAGTAATCGAAAGTATATACATAACATCAATGCAACCACGACTTAACAACAAAGATGTAGAGCTGGGCGCCAATCAGCTGAGCCGCCACTGCCAACATATTTTAGGTTAGCCAGCCACCGAAAAATTTAGATGGCTGAGCTGATTAATAACTAAAATTTTATCAAGAAAAACGAAATGTGTCGTAAAAAGACAACCGCAATGAATGTCTTCGATGTGATAGTGACATTTAACATTGATTAGGTTATGTCTTATTAATCGGATGCCTGTAAGCGCATGATGAACCTTTTTGAAAATAGATAGTTTTACTATAATATTTGCATCATATACGGTTTTTACAGAGCTATAGGCATTATAGGGTTTCTATATGTAATATTATAGTTTAATCCAGTTCTATAGATGTCGCTTAGCCGGCTGCACATTATGGGTTCTGCGCCGCCAATAGTAGTCGGCGGACGGCAGCGCCCACCACCATAAAGATGACTACATATATCAGCACAAATGACCTCTAAACAACGTTTAATTACATAATGATAGTCAAGTTGAGCGAAATATATCTTTTAGTCTAATGTTTTTACTAAAATTATTTTAAATTTGTGCATAGATTAACCTAAAATTGCTTTGAAATATTTTTAACATTTTGTTGGTTTCTTTTTAAAATTGTTAAACGCTTTCATCTCACAAAATAACAAAATCTCAAAAATCTATTACTAAATGAAACTGCTTATATTTTATTCTTTTGCATAGAATTTTATGGAAAACATATACAAATGTTGCCATTGATAATATTGTAATGTTAAATGAGAAATTGGCGATTGTTTGCATAATTGAAAACGATTCATCAATATTAATCTCCATATATTTTATTATTAACTGGACATGGCAAAAACATAAATGCCAAATTTTGATCTGAAATCGATTATTGCAATTAGTCGTTTGCATGTAAACAAACCTTAAGAAAAGGGAACCACAACAAGAGCATTTAAATTCTGCTACTCTTTATCCAAATATTTCCAAAAAATTAACTCTATGAAAATAACATTTGTGTTTATAATAAATTTGTATACGTATTTTTACAAGTTTTACAAAACTACTGGAGTTTCATTTCAATGTTGTTAATTTCTTTTACTAGAACAATTTATGTAATGTTTTAAAGAAAATTCTTTTCTACGTACCAAGCAATATATCCCTAAATAAGATGTAGTAAATATAGATATTACGTTTGTATTTTTGTTTATTAATATTTCAATGTATATGCTTGTAACAAGGCGCTAAGCATACTCAGGTGGCCTGAATACCAGGTGAAATAATGATTAGTATTTAGAGTTATTATAATGCTAATGCTATTTTTTGAAGCAACCCCCTGCTGGGTACTATGCCGTCCGGCCAAGGTGTCATATATTTCACGTTTCATAAATTCTTCCTACCACCACCACTAATTTAGTAAAATAAGTATTTCCACAACAAATTATTACCAGAATTGCAATAGTCCTTTATATCGTTTAGAGAACATATCATTTCTTATATATTTAATTACTAAAATTCTCTGTCAACTTACATCAGCACAAAGTAAGCAGGAGTTTCCAAAAACACTATTTGCTTGTAGGAGACAAAATTTAGATGTTAGAAGTATTACACCAGCCAACAATGCAGTGCTGATTAAATTTACAGAAAAAACAATCCACCGAAATTATTCTCATCAAAACAATCTTTACTAATCGATATTTCGCCTGTTATTAAGTATTTTTATTTTTTTAGTTTGTAGTGTAGTTTACTGTATTGTAAGCTTAAAATGAAGTTTATTATTATTATTATTATTATTATTATTTGCAAAGCTTAAGTTTTCAAGAGAATTTTTTCTTATATTTCAAATATCAATTAAAACGTTAGACCCAAGCCTGGCCCAAATTGCCATGCCAAAAATCTAGCCCGGTTCAGTCCAACCCAACTTTAGACCAAACACAATTCTAATTCTGGTGGCATTATTACAATCTACTTAGTTACGTGAAATAATGTAATCACTATTATAATATTTAAATCAAAGTCAAGATTTTCCCGATATATATATATATATATATATATATATATATGTTTTAGTAAAAAAGTTCTCTACTTTTTAAAAGACTTAAAATTACTGTTATTTTTAATATGGAATGATATTCCAGTTGAACGATAGCCCTATAAATAAATGAACGTTTCAAAATAATTTTTATGAAGTTTAATGTAAGTAAATTTTTTCAATCTCTTTCGGATATTGACGGTAAAGTTCGGAAACTTGATTAAATTGTAAGGCGGTAACTCATTAATTTATCTTAAAGAAGTTTACTAAGTTATTAAAAATGATTAGCTGTCTTCGGGGAAGGGTTAGTGCAGTAATGTGATCCTTTGTTTTGATAGAGTTTTTCTAACTCGTCCTTCAGAGCCCATTTAAACTGGGTCTCAAGCTTTTTTAGAAGGGAAGCATTTAGATTTGTGAATAGCACATTGGAATAGCTGAGATGACAAAGAAAATTTGCATGAAATACTTTGATTACTGCAATGGAAGGAAATTGGTCTGCAATGTAAGAAATGCTTTAAATGCCCATAGCCAACCTTGTCAACATGAAAATTATTTGAGCTTTGAATTGTAACTTTCAATCAAAAGTAACTCCTAAATACTTAAATGCGTCAACAGCCTTAACGCAATCATTATTACTAGAAGGTTGCTACTCTATAGAACAATTAATTTGTAATATACATATACTTGATTTGCCAAATTTGCTTTTCAAGCAATATAATCTGCCTTTAATTACAATTAAAAAAAGACAATAGTGTTGCAAAGGCTACAGAAGGATTCCTCAAATAAAACATACATATATCGGTAATAGCCTAATTGTGTGCTCATATCTGGTTTAGACACCAACAATTCACAACCAAAATTAATGAAAATTTGAAATATGGGTTGTGCAATTTCCAAAACGATTAATGAAAGTTATTATACATTAATAAAGAAATACACAATAAACAGGGCTGTACTCCTAAATAATAATCAATGGGGACTTTAAATTCGAGCACTGTATTTTTGACCAAATTTAATATTTCCAAAAATCAAATCCAACATCCGTCACCGGAATATAACTTTAACAAGGAGGCTTGGGCCCAATCGAATTTAACAAGGTGGAGTGAGCGCCTCTGAACACCCCTGACAATAAAATTGCATAGTATTTTCACAAATTGATTAAGATTAAAAAAGAGATTGGCGCTTATAATTACACCGCTGATTGAAGACGCAGCAAAAAAACTCTATTTACATAAAATTTACAAATCTACATCTATATAATAATTACCAACATTCTATTTCAACAGAACATCTTTAGGTGTTTTTGAGAGATGGTATTTCTCTTGAATCTAAAATATTTTGCTAAACTGTAGCGAAATTTTTATTAGAAAAAGCTTAAAGTGATAAGAATATCTATTAAATGATCGCAAAATGGTATAATAGAAAACCTCTTTGATTAGCTCATTTGCTAATTTTTTGTCTGCTTTAAACACTTTGCTGTCTTCTAACAAATGATCTAAACGCTCTTCTACATACGTAACATTATTTCGTAAATCATCTAAAGTTTCCACGAACATTTCCGCTTTAGATTTTCGTACCATCTTTGGCTTACCCATCCTCTAAATGTGTACAGTTACATTAAAATATCATAATTACATTGTTAAAAAAAATACCATCTATTTTATATTATAATGGTATATTAAAGAAGGCAACTACAATATCCTTAACAACATATTAAGAAACCATAAAAAGTTTATAAAATGTATTCGTATACAGAGATGAACATGAGCAGAAAATTTGGGCACCAGCGAACGCCCCATTAAAATAAAATATAAATAAAAAATTCGTCACATTTTGATTTTTCAGACAATGGCCTGTTGAACACTAGGTCATGGCTCTATCAATGATAGAAATTTATAATGAAATCGACATATTGAAACTCATTTTTGGAGAAGTATAAGGTAGATTCATTTCGGCCAATTTTCCACAATATATGGGCTCAGTTCATGTCCATCTCTTTTTGCATTTTACCTACGAATTCGAAAGCAAAATTTTCATCGGCAACAGCGTTTAGTAAAAGTATATTATTATTTAATACATAGCAACTCTAGCTAAAAAACGTAAATCATTTACGTTGGCCTCGGTAGATTACATATTTATATGCATATATTATAGTATTTTATAAGATGACATAGTTGCAAAGAGAAATAGCAATATAACCTTGTGAGCCTCAGGTTGGTAGAGACGCATAACTGCCTGATTATAAGAAAGCTTGGAATTATTCATGTTCACCGGATGACGCAGAGCATATTTCAATGCCTTAACATTCGACTGCAAGTCTAAAATCAAAGTCCAATAATGAGAATATGACATAAAATTTCAGTCAGGTTTTCAAACTCTCGTCCAGACATCACTACATGTATATATGATGCAAGTAAATGTTCGTATAAAATGATTATAAATGGATTTTTGAATTTCTTTACAATCACCATTAAGAAGTCGAGATAAAATAGAAACCAATAAAATGTGGCCTCATATAATAAAGTACGTTTAACCAAATTATAAGGAAAGAAGAAAAAGTGGAAAAAATCAAATTCCTTAATACACTGAATATGACGTCCAAAGGTAAAAAGTTGACGGATCAAAGCTCCGTGTAATTACCGTTGCCAAGAGTGTTCGCTCGCCAAGATGATGGAACTATATACTAGTTTACCATATCATTAATTTACAAATAGATTTTATCAAACTAAAACACAATATCCATCAAATTCTAGACGATGTTGCATTTCGAAATCTCTGATACTTGGATGCAACGCATTTTTTAAGATTTTGAGACTTGCAAGGTCATAGACGTTTTTCCCAAACGATAGTCGCCCAAATTTTGAAATGTGTAACTAACGATTAGCGTCTTCAATTTTTTTATGATTACGATGACAGTAGTAACAGGGAAGACCTTTTAGTGGAGATAGTATGATTTTTATGAAGGCACTGTTATCGCGCTTTCTGTATTGTAAAAATTAGCACATATTTTATTACCGTTGAGTGATTTTAATAGTTAATACACCCATTACATATGCGACCGGCCACCGTTCAAAATTGCAGGAAAATGATATCCACGTACTTTTTGTAATACATGCACTAAAAAAACTTGTTGTATAACTATTCTGTTGTTTATTCATGGTTTTGATTTAAAAACTTTTTTCTGATAATTATCATATTTGGCTCTCAGTGAATGTGTCTTCTTTTTTAGAACGTCTAATAAAAAGTTTGTTAGTAGTAACCAAAAAATCTCAAATTTCTCAGCGATTCTATTTGCAAAATGTGTTTTTCCAACGACCTAATAACCACAAGCTATTCAACAAATAAACGATCTTGGCAGGCATTTGTTCAGCTTCATGCAATATCGTTTTTTAACAGATATCTTAGACGATGGATTGAGGAACGTAATAACGATCGACAATTATCATGCGACAACGAATTCTTCCTCTAATAACATTAATGAGGAAACAATTATTGCGATTATTCGAAATTTCTACTAAACCCTCACTATGTTGTTTAATTGTATACAAGGTCTGCTCTACAACTAGAGTAGTCCTGATAGTATAGTATTATAAATTCATAGATCATAGTAGTTACTAGTAACTATATACTAGCCTTTCGGCAAAGGCAATTTAATTTCTCTTTCGATGTCATCTTCTTCATATAGAATATCAAACTTAGATCTTGGTTTTTCTTTCTGTTTTGTTGAAATAAATACATCTGGAATATTTTCGTCTTCCAATTCTAGTTCATCAACCTAAATATCAATATTAACAACTATTGCATAGAATATCTATAAATGAAAACCAATTACCTGAGTTAGAAAGAATGGCTCGGAATCATTGGCAGGCCTTTCAGCTTTGAAATTGTTTTCTTGATCATCATCATTTTTCGTTGTTACTTTTCTAAAGAGTTTGCAAATACTATGAAAGGTTTTCAATTGAAAAATCAGACAAGCTTTTCAAACTTCACCAATACTTTAACACTAGAAAGGCCATTACTCCTTATGATTCTTTTTCATGCAGCATTTCAAAATAGAACATTATGTAAAAAAATGAAAAAAATTACACATGCAAATTCAAATGGATTATCAGTGTTTGGTGGTGCATATACCTGCTGTTGTTTTTAATGATTGCGTACACAAGTAAACAAAATTCTAATTTGTGTCAATTTTGACACACTTGCCCGTTCTAGTGTTAAAACAATAGCACATAAACAACAGAGGTGTGCGCGGATACAGTTTCATGTACCCGCATCCGCACGGCAAGCGAATTTTCTTACCCGCAACCGCAATGAATCTACTCGCAACCGCCCCGCACCGCAAAAAACAATAATCAGTTAACTTTGAATTTAATTTCAACTAAGTAAATCGATGTAATTAAAGAAACAATATATTCAAAACATTAGTTATTCCTAGGTGGCGCTACAAAATTTGATTGGTTTGTGAAAATTGGAAGCTACGGACACTGCACGTGGCTGCTGCAGGTTAACCGCACCGCACCGCAAGCCTAATTTCTATACCCGCACCGCAACGCGGTTAACCGCGGCCACTGCGGTCGAATCCGCACCGCGCACACCTTTAATAAACATCCTATAACCTAAAAAAGAAAATGCATAGAATAGATAACTCACTTACCAATAAATCATTTTGATGAAATCAACAGTTGCATAATATATAATACTAAATTGAACGAGTGCTTTTAAGAAATATTCTATAGTGAAAGAAATATCGTTTTCAAAAATGCGATAAATATTAATCACCATACATATGTAGCTAAATGTATAAAAACATTTAAACAAAATATCTCGTCTGAAAAGTTACAAACCTTCGCAGGTAATCGTAGTCCTGTGGCCCAGTTTGAGGACGACTTCCTTCGTCTTCTCTGATTGGTGGAAGCGGCTGTGAGGAAGGACGAATCAGAGGAGGCACATTTTTGGGAACATCAGTTATTGGCTCTTTGATTTCCGCTAGTGGAGATTGAATTTCCAACGGAGTTGATTTACGAGATTCGATTGGATCAAAAATACCGGGCTTTTCAATCGCCAATAAATCAATTGGTTGTTTTTTTAATGGTGAAACTACTTCAGGTATCTAAAGCTTCAAAATTGAATATATACTGTTGCTCTTTATATTCTGAGCTAGAAAAATATGCACAAAAATTTATTATTTATTATCAATCTTAAAATAAATAAACACCAGAATTATCAGCAGAATCGAATCTGAAAAAACGAACACAAAGTATACATAAAAGTATATATGTATATGCATAAAGGTAATATAAAACCTGTTTTATTGAAGTTTGCAATTAGTTTAAAATAATAAATTTAAAGTTTATCCTAGAAGAAGAGGCTATGAGTAACAACGAAGATACGGGTATTATTGCACATAGAATACAAAAAATTAAATATAAGCCAACAAACAACTACGATCAATATTTTAAAAATCATCTCAAAAGCATAAATCGACGCGTGGGCCCTTTTTGCTAACAAAATGCTGTAAAATATCTTCAGTTTAAATTATGAGAAACAAATTAAACTCAGTAAAATTTCTTCATTAAAACTAGTGTCCAACTATTTTTATACTAGAAACATGAGTAAACGCATTTAGTATGCATATGCTGTTCTAGACGTCCAAAACTAATAATCCACGTAGAAACCCTCAAAAAAATTGATAAACTATAATTTTAAGTTTACTTTACACACCATTGCGTAAATGTCAATACAAACACATATAATTTACGTGTAAATTATCAGATAAGAAAGTAACATGAAATTTCTTTACAGAACCTGTCTGTTCTTGTGACGCGGCATTACTAGTTGTGCTTTGCTGGGAAGAATTTTGTGTTCTGAGACTTCGTTCCTTTGTCTAGAAAAAACGGGATGGATTAGTTATTTACGATACCAAAAAATATATTAATTACGATATTATTTCCACAATGTGATTATAATAGTAATTTTCAAAGAAAACTACTTTGAGAAAGCAGACACAATAACTTCAACGGTTTCGACTTTAAAATGTCTAACTGTCTCACATGAGTTATACCACTGTATCATCGTCATCACTTGTGACACTGACGTTTGTGCTTATCATTTCTTCTGAACATGCAAATTCATAGTTTTTGTATGATTAAATAATTTTATCTTAACTTTTTGAGGATCAGATATATTTGCAAAGTTAAAACCAATAAGTGGTGAATGAGTGTTGAACAATATATTGTTCAACTCTGACGTGATAAATTTTTAAGATTACGTATGTAAAATATTAGTAAAAACGTATTAATATGTAAGAAATACTCAACTAATTCCAAATACCGCACATTCTAATAAAAAAACCCAACGAATGTCGTTGATAGGAAATTCACCTGCAAAATGCAATTAATATCAAACTTACTTCGTAAACTATCAATAACTCAGTAATTTCTCATTGCACTTTTACAACATATATAGAAATATAATGCATAGTCTGTTAATATAATTTGAACAAGTCTACAAAAAGCAATACAATATGGATGCATACGCTATATACATGTAGTAGTCACAAGTCCTGTGCATAAACTGTTGAACAATAAATAGTCGGTAAAACTTGTTAATGAAAATTTTGCCAAGTTCCCTAACGTCCAAATCCATAAAAATTTGTTTAAAATCAACTGATCAATTCAAAAATCAAGTTTGTTGAATATTTTTTATTAGTGAAAATCAGACTTCTGGAAATTGGAATTCACGTCTCGTTAGAGAACCTTGTCAAATGTGCACTTCAGGATTGTGTTTCCAAAGAATTATCACAGGCAACTACATGACAATGAAAATGAATAGATATATTGAATAAATTGGATAGAAAATAGCAATTTTGAAATAAATTTTGCTCTTTCAAAAATGCAATGCAACCCTATTTGAAATTCGCAAATTCACACCATCTGTGTGAGAAATCCCATTCCCGCAATCACAATGGTTCAATTGACTAATTGCAGAGCCTTGGCTGAGTATAAAATGATGGATGTTACAAAACATTTCAAGAAAATGCGATAGAAAACAGATATTTAGAAACAAAGAAGCTGATTAATTTGCAAATAGATGTATTTTAAAATGAATGTTGGTGACATTACTGTACATAGTAGCAGTATTAGAAAATCATTGATATTGACCGTTTCTTATAATTCAAATGTAGATCTTAATGACACTACGATTCAGTCAAAGCTAAAGTCAACTGATTATAGAGGTTGATTACAAAATATTAGAAAACTTTATAACAAACTACGAAATCAAATTAAAAATTTTTTACTATAAATTTACATATTGAATAGCTTAACTACTTAAACAGGGTATCGCTGGTTGCATATTTCCTAAAAAGACAAGATCGCTCTCATTGTAAAATAGTACATTTGAATAATTGAATATGTACCTAGTAATGTGAATTCCCAAACGATTTGAAAGATACTTTGCCAGTAGTGGTGGTTCACCGGCAGTTTTCCGTATAATCGGATTTCCAATCAAATTTAATTCTGATAGAAAAGGCCAACTAACAACAGGAAGAACCGCTCTTTCTTCAGAAATCTAAGCGTGCAAACACTAAATGAATGAAAAAAACACGATAATTACAAGTATTAAAAAAATGGGAACTGAGAATGGCATATAAATAAAGTCTGTAGAGCAAAAATTTTAAAAATATAATGTATTAAGGTTTTAATTTCGATTAGAAGGATTGAATATCGTGCTTAAACTCTTGAAAAATTTAAAATTTTTGAAGTTATATTGGTAAAAATTGACTATAGTTAGTCGTAAAAGCCCCAGAAAAAACTTTAGAAAAAAGTTAAATTTGCTTGAAATAAAAAAATTACAACTGAAATTTTCATTAATGGTATTTACAAATTTCGTGGCCCACTAAAATGTGATATATACATATACATTAAGCACGAACTGATGAGGAATGGTAGGCATAAAGTAGATCCGCATCGAGTTCTGCTGACGATAAATTAAAAAAAGCTTATACATATTTTATTAGTAAATTAAACTAATTCCGTGTTGCTGTTGATTAAGTATTTACGCCGCTGTTGCAAGAATTAAGTCGGATAACGGCAATATTCTCGTGTCATGAATAAATAGTAAATTTAGAAACGTCCATGGCCAAATAAACACGGTACTGTACAGTAAATTCGTGTAATAGTACAATGATCAGATTTTTTGTAATCTTTAGTTTTTGTCACAATATTTTGGTAGTGCAAAAAATAGCTTGAAAACATTAGCTAAATTTTGGTTAGTGTGCCGACACAGAAAAATGAGTTACATCATTTTACGTTAAAACGGAACATGTTTGATAGCAAACAGTTCTAGCAAAAAAAGGTTTTAGTTGCAAAGTAATTGAGAAAACACAACTCTACATTGACCCAGCATCAGTATATAAGGAAAAGGTATATTTGTTCATACATATGAGGTTCATGTTAACCATTTTTTACTGGTTTTTCAAACTTATTCTGTAGTCCAAATTTCAAAAAATTTCTTCACAATTCACTAAACCTATAGAAGTAATGAACTTTGAAATTTAACTAATGTTTTGCAGTAGTTGTCAAAAATCTTCATAAACATCACGTAAATGGGTAAAAAATATTACGTATAGATTTCCAAAAAAAATTATACACAAATATAACAAAATTTTATCGCAAAGCAAGTGATTACAGTGCCGTTTAACAAAAACAAAAAACAAAACAGTTATCAATTTATTTTATGCAAATTCAATGGATACTGTATAAAATTAGTTTCCTTGCACTTATATTAATCTATTGAGATTAGTTCTAAGATTTACAATAGCGGAGATACAAATCATTCAATAACAATTTCAATGTGCATCAATTTTGAAAACATTGTGGCAATTTTGTACCTAAATACCAAATACTCATTGTAAAAGCAGTTGCAACATAGTACTGAGCCACTATTTCTTGGACAAAAATTCTGCCTCCAGCCCACTAAGCTAGTATTCACAATTTTTCACATATTCATCTTTATTTCCTTTATGCTAATCTATGCAAATGATTTTTTTAAGCCTTGTTTTTTTCAGTGAAATCAACCTTGTTTACAATATTTCTTTAATAGGGTTTGGTTGAAAACGATCTCATTTAAAATACTGATCCCGGATTCCTGAGAGTTGCCATGAAATCTCAAATCCTATGAATATGCAATAGTGGGACATTACACGAAATATTTATGTGGCGCACGAAAATTGATTTCGCATGGTATCTTAATACATGGCACAAAAAATATTTTTAGCTCTAAATTCCATGCATTCTCAAGAAAATATATGATCGAATAAAATGCAAATTGCCCCAAAATCTAACAAACATTTTCTTTTAAGAAAGAAAGCACTACAATGCGTATTGCTTCAAGATGCAGAAAAATTTCATGACGGTATCAAAATGCAAGCCAATGGAGAGCAATTGCTAAAAATATTTGTTGTGCCATGTAAAGGAATTGCACGCGAAATCCATTTTTTCGTGTAATGTAAAGAAACAAAGGAATTTCTGGACAAACGAAAAGTAGACAGAATATATCAAGCTCCCTATTCACCTGATTTTAATTCAATGTGATAGGTGGTTGTTCTCATATTTGAAAACGCAACTGAAAAAATCAACAATTAACTCATTGGAGGATGTGAGAGAAGCCGCGCTGCAGGCGTTCCGTGTTATACCAAAAGAACGTTTCCACACTGAACTTGAAAAACCGTGTTGGTCGTTCCTCTAGTTGGATTGAGGATTGTGAGGTGTTTTCAGGACCATCAGTGTCTTCTTCGGCTACTTCATTTTGCTTGTGGTTTTCAACTTTTGTATTCATGTTACTAGTTTTACTTCTGGTTGAGATGGACTCAACCATTCCATCTTTCTCCAAACTGAGCGCTGATTCTCCATCTTCTTTTGTGCGGCGGGTTGTCCACTTTTCGTCTTAGAAGCATTCTTGATTCGACCATATTCTCTCTGCAATTACTCGATTCGATGTTGGGCATCCGCCGCAGACCTGCAAAGTTTAATGGCAATGGCTTCTCAAGTCTCTCTTCGCTTGCCGATGTCCTTATAACCTGTGCAAGAGAGCTCACACAACTGACCATGTGACTGTACTTCAGAAAGAAGTAGTTCACATTCTCTCAACTGTTCTAGCTTGTCAATCCGGTTTTTCAATTTTTGCTGCACTTGCCCGGCCTCGGAATCCATCAGAGGATGCGTGTGTAGTTAAGAAAGATGAAATGAATTTATCTCGCGTATATTGCATCAAGAGTCAACAGGGGCTTGTCGAAAAGGAAAAACATTGGACGTCACAGAACACATTCACCCACCAGTGTAAAGCATGCGCAAGTGCATGTAACACAGCTGTACTTCAGAAAGAAGTAGTTCACATTCTCTCAACTGTTCTAGCTTGTCAATCCGGTTTTTCAATTTTTGCTGCACTTGCCCGGCCTCGGAATCCATCAGAGGATGCGTGTGTAGTTAAGAAAGATGAAATGAATTTATCTCGCGTATATTGCATCAAGAGTCAACAGGGGCTTGTCGAAAAGGAAAAACATTGGACGTCACAGAACACATTCACCCACCAGTGTAAAGCATGCGCAAGTGCATGTAACACACGCGAAACAAATGTAAAACACGATAGTCAAATACACGCCATTGTAAATCCAGCTTCATTCAATATATTTTTGTCACGGCAAGGCCAAGTAAAGCAAAATCTCATCACTGCTAACTATGTACCTGAAAACATTGAACATTGCTTTCAAATATCATATCATTTTTCTTAGAATTGTGTATTGAATCATGCATTAGTGAAGAGATAGTTCGAATATCGGGTTTTAAAATAAACAAATTATTTGATATAGAATTATCTTAGTAAGATATTTTCATACCTCATTAAAAAGCTTAATAAAGATTTCTACTAAACATCTTACCAGATTATGTGCCAAACTCAAAATGCGCAGCTCAGGGAACGGAGGAATGGGACTTGAATTAGCTGACGATGCGACGTCGTCTAAAGCATGAATCACATAAATATAAAACTGAAGTCTGTTTAAAAGACTGCAGGAAATAGAAGTGAAATATTCACCGCATATTCATTATAAACTTACTATTACCTGGATAACTTTCTTCATTATTTTCAGGAAATTGAATGTCCTCAGTAATATGACTTATTGCACTTTTTAAGTTTGTAGCATTACTAGGAGGCGGCGGCACGACATCTGCTTCTTGATCCACTGCTTCTTTGGTTTCAGATTCTTCTGGAATTATATCCCCAAGATCAACGATTTCTTCAATATCTTGTAAACCTGAAGTAGTACTATCAACTGCAACAGTAGTAGCTTGACGTGATAACGACCTTCTAATAATTTGAATACCCTTTCCGGAAGCAACCTAAGATTTAAATCCAATATTGCACTGACATAAATTTAATGGTAATATAAAAAACAAAATTTAAAACCTTTATAAGTGGGATAGACTTAAATTGATTTTTATCTAAATTCAATGACTTCAGTTGTCTTAAGCCAGCTAAAGAAGCGAATATGGATGGATCTGAAAATTTGTTATCATCTAGATGAAGAACTTCTAACTTTGGATAAAGATCAATGACGATACTTTCATTGGATGATTTAGAATATCTAAATCAACCGATAACAACATTTGTAAATTTAAACTACTTGAAGCGAATTCTATATTTATTGCGTAAAGAACACAGGACTAAAAACTGATGTACGCATAATTATTTTTGTAATTTTAGAAGGAGCATGGCCTATTAAGAGAACTGCCCAATACCATGAATTTTTGCTTCCAAAGTGGGAGGCCCAACAATTTCTTCTAAAATGCTACATCAAAATGTAAATTTGTTGGTATTCAACGTTAAATATCAACGTGCAAACAAAAATTTGAACTAAACCAATACATTTATTAGCGAAAGCACAAAAACCTTAGTAAGCAATTTCAAGGTTACAGGACATTGTACTCATAAAATACAAAGATATCGTAAAAACTAAAAATTTTATTAATACAATTCTTCAAAGAAATAATAAAAAGTGAAAACAAACAAGTTAGACTATTTACAACTTAATTGCAACTTTTTTAAGCTCCTGACTTCATTAAAGGACTCCATAAGGAAAAATGATTTTTGTTTGTTATTTAAAGAAATATTTATACAAGCTGAAATCACAACTTCTAAAATTGAAACTTTATGACTGGCACATCCAAATTCCAAATCCAACGAGCTGTTAATACATAATTGTAATTAGACGACAAAAGATTTAAAGATAATTGATGAATACCAGCGGTAGATGTATACACATCATTGTTCTCAAGCCAAGTCCTAATTCATTTTGCGAAATCTTAGAGAAAATTCATTTTAGAATCTTGGAAACGTCATCCATTTGCAATTTGTAAAGAATTAGTGAGATTTTTTGCATTCAAGATATTGTACCATACATGTATATACACTTTAAGAACTCAGAAGTTTGTAATGCAACTTCGTCATTTTTAAAGTACTTCACTAATGTAATCGAATTTCTAATATCAAATATACCATTGACTAAGGCTACACATTACTTTTTATTGAATGAAATGTTAAACAATGAACCTCTTTTTAAATTCAAACCACATTATTGCAACGTCGTTTCGTAAATTTATATCAAAACCTTCGACAGAATGCTTGAATTCTGGGACGTAAAAGTTTTCAATTCCTAGCCAATTATTCCGTATATTTTTGTACAAGTCCACAATATCGAATATATGAAAAATGGTAGAGTTTTTGTGGGAAACAAACTTTGAAAGCTCGTTTGTAGATTATTGGAAATTCAATATCAGTTTTTTAAACAATGAAACATAAACAGAAGCATTATCAGTTGAAATACACTTGACTTCACACTTGCACTTGATTAGATTATGAAGCACTTGCAGTAAGCCATCATAAAGTACAATAGCATTGAGCTTTAAAACAGGTAAACAAGATGCAACTACACTTTATAGGGATAATCATAAAATTCACAACACTTCTCATTAATTCATTATTTTCAAGATCTACTCAACAAGCCACATAATGAAATTCCCTTTCAACAAAAATTCATCAATTGCCAGATTACACTCGGAACTAATTCTTGAGTCATCGAGCAGTAGCTTAACAAATTTAAATGAGTCTAATGATGGTGATACCGATTTCCTTAAAAGAACAATACCTGGAAGAGGTAAAAAATCAAGCAAATACGGATAACTACTTAGTGAAGTATATCTTAATAATACAGCAAATTGTAACAATCTAGAAGAATATCTCTCTTCCTTTCGTGGAAATCCGTGAATGACAAATGTAAGCAATTCAAACATTAACCAAAATTTTTTTAGATTTTCATTTCAGAAGAAAAATTATTTACATAAGAAAAAACTCACGCATTTCTTCGTAAGTTTGGAGCCCCTTAAGCCACTTAGGTAGAGGGTTCAAGGACTGCATGTAAAATAATTGCACTTTTCTAGAGTCTTTGTTGACACAAACAGAGTATTTAACAAAAGGGGGCATCCCTTGCAGATAAAAAAGTAACGCAAAAATTTTCATCAGAATCATATTTCCATTCATTGAGGCACAAAGAAGAAAAATCATCATCATTGAGCTGATCAAGCATTTTGAAATCATGTATTTGATCAGGTTGCACGCATCTTTCTTTAGGAGGCGTTCTCCTTGTTCGATTGACTGAATAATTCACAAACGAAAATTCTATAGGAACTGGATTCAATTTACGTTTACGTTTAAGTTTCTTTACACCAGATGGAGTGGAATATATATTATCAATTCTTTCTTAAAATGGGCTTCGCAGACAAACGAATGTTTAGTAATTTTATAGTCTTTGCGATTATTGGCCTTAATCCATTTAAATTGCAAATCAGAGTGTGTAGGATAAGAAAAAGCTGATAAGTACTCAGAATCTCGATAACCGCTTTTGCATAAGGGCACACAGCATTTCTTAGGCATTAACACGTGTTGTTTAATAGCGCCACTGATACACATAAAGACTCAAGCGGTACGAAATGCATTTAACCCTTAAATCTTATTGGTTAATTTACGAAATTGCAAGAAAAATCTCCGTGTGTTTACAATTATCAACAGCTGTTAGGCCTCCCACTTTGAAAGCACTAATTAAACGGTATTGGGCCGTTCTCTTACTAGGCTATGGAAGGAGTAACTGTCTATGGCAAATTTGAAGTTAAGAAACTTTGTATTATGGGAAGTATATCATTTTTGTAGAAATTGACATAAGTTGATGTTCGTTTTTTCACTGCAACATTAAATGAGTAGTTAAGAAGTGGTATAAAAGAAGCCAAATGAATGTCGATGAGAATTCTAAATTCCTTCTTAATCAGTACGTTACTAAATCAGTGATAAAACAGTAATTATTGTTTAAGGTGCGAAACGCGTGGTAAACCAAATCAATACAGCACACCTTGTGGTGGAATAAAAGTGGCCGTCTGTAGATCAAAAGTACATTACTTATTAATGAAACAACTTTTAGTTAATTTTGTTATGAAATTGCTGCTTTAAATCAATCATAAAGTTGAATAGTCTTTTCCTAATGCATAGCAATAGGTTGAGTAGAAAAATTAGAGCATATGATATATATGCATTTTAACACTAGAAAGTCCGGGCGATCATATTTGACCACCTTGAACAACTTAAATGCATTTGTAATGCCTCATGTAATGATCTTATTTTGTTTTTCTGACAATTTCTTTCATTTGCTTTGTTTTTCTTAGTTTTACTTGAATGCGTCAATTCTGACAACTGCATGAATTTAAGTTATAGAATCATTGGACTTTCTAGTGTTAAATTTCAATTTTGATGAACTAACTGGACAAAATCGTTTGAAGAGCGTCTTCAAGTTGATTAAAATATGTTTCAAAATTTTTAGCAAAATTTTCAATCAACTACTTTTGAATTTAGTGCAGGTAAGATGTACTGTAGATCGCATAAAAGAATGAGATCAAATAAAATGAATTGTGGGTAAAATTGAAATTTGATTTGGATCCCCTATCTACACTCAGATTCTAAATGTGAATTTCCTCCTATTTTGTGTGAAATACTTTCGTCAATATAACGCTTCACCACGATTTGGTCTTCATTTAAGCTTTAACAAAATAAACCCGACAACAAGCTTGCACCGAGTTTAAGTTCTTTTGTAGTGATAATGTGGAGACAAGTATATGGGGCCAATTTGATCTGTTTTTGCGCAAGGACAAGTAGCCGATGCAGTTAATAGAAATACCTGCAGCGATATGTCAATATTTCCAAATAAGAAAAGTTTCTAGTTGTATCTTAGCCTAATAACAAGCAACACGAAATGGGAAAGATCTTTTTCAGTCCTTGCAATAGTAAAACAAGACTGGAACCAATAATTACTTTGTTCGTCCTGCATATTGAATCTGATTTGCTGCTTTTACTAGTTGTGGACATATAATTGAAGAGATCACAAAGAAGTGCCAAAAGGCATTTTATATTTAATTTTTTTTAGTATTTTTATTAAATATTATATTATTAGTCTTTACAAGAAATCTTAGACATTACTCTAGCTTGGGCCCTGAGCCTAATAGTTTGATAAAACAGCCCTGTGTTAAACAAAAACCACGAGTCAGCCGCAGCATTAATGGAAAGCTTTGTAAAGACGCATTCCAATTGTCATAAAAGGTGATACCCGATAAGTTTCAATTACATGCTGATTCCAAATACTGGCAAAATTTCTGCCAAATGTACAGAATACCAGTAGTCACTTAATCAAAACTGGGCAATTGTTATTTTGAAATTATAACATGCTCACCACTACAAATGAGAATTATTTACAAAGCACATTAGATTAATAAAACACAGGCCCGTAGCGATGGGGGCTTAAGGAGGGACAACCCCTGAAGGTCAGGCAACCCTCCTGGACAATGAAGCTAAAAGTTAAAACACCCATGTAAAAATAAAATTGTCAAATTCAATTATTGTAACTTTGGTTTCAAATTTGAAGATCTCACAAGCAATAACACATTTCTAGAAATGATACATCTCCAAAATCAAAATCTTAGATTTATATTTGCGCTTTTGCAGGTCTTCATTCGGAATGTCCCATTCACATCAAGCAATTTATTTTGATATGTTGCATATAATTAATGGTCTCATTTTATTTACAATTGTGTAGAATAGGAAATTCCTTGACATAGTTACTTAAGACAAATTGTTACATCAAATGCTGGCCTGCAGCGGAATCCATTATCGGCCTCGTTTTCATTCAATTATTTTAAATCTCCAGGACGTCATTACAGTAGGCTTTGCTGCAACTTATACAAGGTGACCGTAAATCTGGACAGATATTTTTCAATGTAGGTTTTCAAATTATTAATATATTTTTTGCATCCATAGATCAAGTATGCATTTGCTAAAAGAAGAAATAGTTGAACTGACAATTCACAATGTCTGTGAAGAATCGTCATATCGAAGGGCAGCGGATATATTTAATGCATGTCATCCGGGAAGAAGTTCACTTGTTTAGACAGTGGTGCAGATCATATTGAAAATATTATTCAAATAAAAATTAATAGTGAAAATATTATGAATTTTAATTTCAAATTAATAGGATCTAATAATCTAGTGTGTCCAAATTTTATGGATACCTTGTAAAATACCTTGTTTCCTGTCACTAGTCATTTCCATCCAAACAAGAATTGATACCCCTTCAGACAGTCTGTGTCCACTAATCGCCTTTGTAATGTCTGACCTGGCTTTTGCATAAAAGGTATTATGTGGCTTCGATGTCAGACTTTTTTACAAGATTTTTATGAAAAAAAACAGCATCTTCCACATTTTATTTCAATTGATTGTTTGTAAGAGCTTTAATTAACAGTTGAAGTTTATTAATATACATATCTTTAAACGTAAGGTTTGGGTATATTTTTACCCCTAAGCCTATTTGAACAGCAAATTTACTAATCTTGCAATTAACATGTATCTGTTTTTGTTTTTTTTTGCTTCAGGTTGAAATATAATGACACTGGCTCTGCAGTTTGTTGTGAATTATTAATTAGGTTGGCACAGATACATGCAACACTTAAATTCATGTTATATTAGGAAATGTTCCGTGAATTTGCGGTTAGCTTCAAAAGATGTAGAAACTCCTTTATTGCTCTTGCTTTCTGGCTAACTGTTAAATTAATGTACAGCCTTAGCAAAATTATAGCTTAAACTCCTCTTGAATGCGTGTTTATCCCCCACCTAGATGATAATGCTGGTTAGGTGCTTGGTAAAATCAAAGCCTGCATAATAATGAAGTAATAAAAGTCCTTCCAAACAGAGAATTGGTGAAATTGGTTGTTTGAGTGTTCGATGCAAGAATATATTGGAGTTCTCAATTGCGAACCCGAGCTGATTTCGGTTTGAGGTTAGTTTTGCTCGATTGTTTTTCTTTAAGTCAGGTCCGAGTTTGTTACCTTTGTTCTTTCGGGTTGGGACTTTCTCATACTTTTCTAGTTTATTAAGTATTTTTTATAACAGATAATTAATAAGCACTTAATCTCACCATTTAACGTGATAATAAATGCTGCAATTTGAAGTAAATAGTACCTGGTAAACAACAATAAAACTATCCTTAGTATATTTTCAGTAAGCATACACCAGAATAATTGTATTTACAACCAACTATATATTAAATATATTGGATTTCAGAGGTTAATGTCTAGAAACATGTATTAATTTATAACAAGTCAATTAGAGTAAAAATGAAATAAATATACATCATACGGAAATCAAACTGTCAAAATTTCTCAATATTTAACTGCAGAATCGGCAGAAGCAGATTTACCAACAGGCAGAGTAGGGAGTTGCCTAGGGTGGCACTGTTACCAATAAAAAATAGATATATGAATAATTTGATTTTCAGAAAGGACAATAGAAATTGACATATAAATGTATAAGGTGTGGGCCATGGCCCCAAATTTGCAAATCGTCAGCCTTTGTCCCGGACCGAATATGCCAGGATCAGCAACTTGAAATGTTTTTGATGTCAAGAAAAAGAACAACTTAAGAAATATA
>CABFPE010000325.1:332276-346440 GCA_900660155.1 Hofstenia miamia | reverse complement strand
TCAACCACAGGTAAAGTTGCTGCTGCGCAGTTCTCACAACTCCAAGCTAATGCTCCAACAATACTTTCACTTCCATTTAGTATATTAAAAACCGCCTTATTTAACTTTGTACATGCTAAATGAAATAAATGCTTACAAATTGAACATTTGATTTTCTCAGAGTCAACTTTTCTTTGGCATAATGCACAATTAACAGAAAATTTATCATTTGTACATTGCGAACACATTGTATTCGAGCTTAAATTAGTCAAAGTCGACTGCTTTTTGCCACAAGATATGCAGTAAGGCATTCTTTGCTGAATTGAAAAATACAGAGAACGGGTTCTTATTGAGATAAATAAGAAATCTTACCAGATTACTATACAATAGAGGGAATGTCGAAAAGAGGGGTATGATCCACACTAGTAAGAGGATGTGCCAACAATTAAAACCTGAGTTAAAACGAGAAATTTTCTCTAACTTTGAAATTGTTTAAACGTAAACTAACGGAGCACCAGTATAAACCAACCGTCCGCGACGAAAACAAAATCTAATGATTTCATATCATATCGATGATATGTTGATATATAATTGTATTTAAAGCATTTACGCACGTAAGTCTATTTGATTTTTGTATAAATGCACATTTTATACTATGTCTGTTTGAATGTTATTTAATCCGTCTAGATACATCCACCAAAAGTGGATCTGATTTCTACGATGAAGTTTACAAAGACAATTTAAATTTTACATAAATATAATTAGGTGAAATTTTTGGGTGTCAATTTTGAAGAACATCAAAGTATTCAACACAGAAACTATCAAATTAATTAAACCTTTAAAGTTATTTGCCAACAATTGCAGTCTTTCATTTTCCAATTTTAGAGCACTAATTTCATTGATTGAATTCTTTTTCGTGAGTACAATTTGATATTCTAAATCTCTCTTCTCAGCGCCTGAAAGTTCAATAGATGCTTTCAATTTTGCAATTTCCTCTTGCAATTCACAAACTTCTGCAGCGCACTTCGACGAAATCTCCAATTTGTCGCCTTCCAAAGAAGTAATCTGTTCTCTCAGCGTATTGCAAGTTTCTAAAAGTCATTAATGAAAATAATTTGTAAAAGAAATTTACCAAGGAGATGAAAATCATTGCCAAGTGTCACCATGCACAGAACTCTTAATCCTTAAATTAATCTCTTAATAAAATGAGAGTAGTAGCATGAATAAATGAAAAACATGACCAAATAAATTCATGTGACAACACATTATTTGAATAACAATTAAATAAAACGACTTGCAACGTACAATCAGTATACCGCCCCCTATCCTTGAATGATATTTCTAAATGAATGAAATACATTTTTGTATTTAGACTCTTAAGCTATTGTTCTTATAATTAAATGGATTAACGTGGTATAAACTATTTGCATCTGGTTATTTTAGAATAATAACCAAGCTTTTAAATAGTGATCTTAAAATAAATGAATCATCCATTAATATGTTTAACACTAAACCTAATATCTCACCGAAATAATTTTTGAAAAGAATGCAAAAATTTATTATTTACAGATAAAAATAATTTATCATTAACAGGCTGAACATTAAGCATTGTAATTTTAGAATAAATGTAAAACTACCATCTTGATAAGATTAACGTTGAAATACCAACGATATTAACCCATAGTGCTTGCAAACGTACATATTTGGATTACATATAGTGCAAAATTTAAATGCGTGAAACATTAAAGCGAATGTTACACGATGGGTTGCGTACAGAACCGAATAAACTCAGTTAAATGCTCTGGCAGATACAATGAACCATATATATATATATATATATATATATATATATAATTCATAAATTTTTATCATTTATTCTTGGAATTCTAGACTATGTCCTTCTATTTATAGTGCAAAATTAACTTAACTGGCGGATGCGTAGATTAAGGATTTGGGAAAGTTTGGTTTGGGTATTTGAAGACGTTAAATTGTTTAATAATACATCCATAAAATATTTGGGATTTTGTGAAGGGATCGGACTTTCTTTGCCAGCTAAACGACGTAAACGGATCAGTGCCCCTTTTTATTACTCGTCGCATAGCATGCATCTTCTGAACTGCAAGAACACTGCCGCAAGAAGACTCAAGAAATGCTGGAATATTCATGAGGCTTTGAATGTGCGTCGATTGAATATCGATCTTGCTAACTCCATTGACGCTGACAAATGCTGTTTTATCTCATCCGTATCTTGTGGGGATACCTCAAATTGTTTCAAACTTCTTCGAGCCCTGTCCCGTTCCTCTGGCCTACCTTCGAAAGTGTATTGGGTAAATGACTCTGCGACCACCAGCTCTTCCAAAGCCAGGTTGTTCAACGAATATTTCGCGTCTGTTTACAAGCCACCAATTCTACAGTCGGAGTTGCCACAAACAGTTGATCCCCCTTATCTGCCTTGAGGGCGTCGATATCTCAGTCGATCAGATACATCGCCTCCTTGAGCAATCTGATGATTCGACGGCTCATGGCTGTGACTACATTCCTGCGTTCGTTCTGAGACACTCTGCATCTATGATAGCCACTGCCGTGTACTACTTGTTTTTATATATTCTGAATCGCGCCATCTGGCCCAGCTTTTGGAAGTTGTCTTTTATCACGCCTATTCTTAAAAGTGGCTCTTCGGCAAATGTCGTCAACTACAGGCCAGTCAGTATCCTACCCAAACTGTCTTTAATCTTCGAGCGCATCCTGTTTAATCATATATATCCCAAGGTTCGAGATAGGATTTCAAGTAAACAGTTTGGTTTCATGACAAGACGCAGTACACTCTCCCAGTTAGTAACCTACCTTGATCTTCTCTACACCAACAACGACTCCAATACGGAACTGGCGGTCATCTACTTCGATATCAGAAAGGCCTTTGATACGGAGCCTCATTCGATGTTTTTAAAGAAACTTACTTCGTATGGTTTCGATAAGAGTTTTATGCATTTATTTGAGTCTTACTTGACAGGTCGATACCAGTGTGTTAGAGTGGATGACGTACGGTCCGACACTAAACCTGTAACCTCCGGAGTCCCTCAAGGCACAACGACCTCTCCGATTGTATTGAATCTAGTGAGCATTTTTTATTTGCGGATGATCTGAAGATTGGCAGTTCGGATTTTCTACTAGCACAGCAGGATATAAATGCCATCTGTGATTGTTCTACCATGAATGGTTTGGAATTCCACCCAGCTAAAACCAAACTGCTGCTATTCAATTGTCCAGAGGCTACGTTTCATCTCGGCAGTCAAGAAATTTCAACTGTGCCCGAAATCAAGAACCTTGGAGTTATTGTTCAATGTGACCTAAAATGGGGGAGCCATATCGATTCTAAACTTGCTAAGGCATATGCTCTGTTGCGGTACATCAGACGTACCATCCCTTTTAGCGCGCCTTGCAGCGTCAAGTTGATTTTATATAAGACATGTATCCTTTCTGTTCTTTTATATTGTTCACAGGTTTGGCACCCTGACCGGCAACGTCTTCGCAAGTTAGAGCAATTTCAAAAACGCGCTGTCAGATGGGTTACTGGAAACTCAGATTATCATGGAAGTTTAACAACACTTAAATTATTGCCATTCTGCTTTCTGACCTTGTATTTTTCTGGAAGCTGCTGAATAACAAAACAGATATTGATCTATCGCTGTATATCCGGCTTCAGCCCAATAACAGCTGTACTAGATAGTCGAAGATTGCTTTGTTCAATGTGTCAAAGACCAGAAAGTTCTTATCTGACAACTTCTTTATATGCTTTTAAACGTGAACTTCGTAGTTATTTCATGCGGCAGATACACAAACTCAACAAGGATAATGTATGCAGTTTTTATCTTAAGTGTTTATGTCGACAATGTCGCTCCTGATGAGTTACTGCTTTTGTTCGCTTTTCTATTCTCTGTGAGAATAAAGTCTTTTATTATTATTATTATTATTATTTTAATCGAAATATTCTTAATCGATATATTTTTTAAACAAACTTAATTTTTCAAATTACCAAGTTAACAAGACAAATTTTCGAAACTTTTCCAAACTTTCCCATATCCCTAATCTATTGTTTCACAATGCATATATACAAACAAACTTTGATACCATATCAATTTATTTACATACATATGTACATATTTTTGTATAACATGGATTGTGCTGTAAATTTTTTATAAATTTATTCTATTTCCAGTTTTGGTGTTTTTAGGGCGCATTAAACGATATTGCATACGATCATTATTAAATACCCCTTATAAATCTTAATGGGGGTTTACGGAATATTCGTCAAAAACAATTTTGCCACAGAGAAAACTCGCCACAAAGCAATTTCGCCACAAAAAAAACTTGCCACACTCAAAATTGATATTGACCGATATTAAACAATAGACATAATATCAATTGTTAAAATTATCTTTTAGCATGTCTGCAAATCCGGAAATTGAAATTTTGTCTGCACAATGTGGAGGAAAAAAGTTGTTATTTAATGCATATGAATTCCGGATTCACTGGAAAAAAAGTAATGGCAATATATTGTGGAAATGCTGCTTTCCTGGTGGCAAAGGGAGTATTCTTTTTACCACTTCAGCTTTTAACTACCTTTCAGGTTTTGGTAAAATTTTCTATATCAATGCATACGTTATATAAATGTTATATAAATAATACATTTGAATTTTAAAAGAACATTTTTTATTGTTGCACTACAGTACAGTGTTTCCAATGTTTTTTTGATTTTAGTAGTTCTTTCTTATGGGAGCTTTTAGGTGGTATTAAGCATGCGCATGCTCCTCCTGATCCCAACATTTTATCAGCAAAAAAGGCTCGTCAATCTATGAGCAACTGCATTTGTGATAACCCTCATACTGCCAGTGATGTTAGCAGACAATATATGAGCAATTTGCGCCCTGAGCAATCTGCTCATTTAGTAAGCTGTGCTAACATTAATCACAGTTTGAATATCATTAAGTGTGCATCTCATGATCTGTTGCCTTTTACTGCAGAGGAATGGGTCATTCCTAGTGATATAAAGGAAACCATGTTAGTGAAGTAATCATCATTAACAATAAGCATTTGGTTGTACTTTGTAGTATATTCATGCTTTGCAAACTGTGCCACACTCATGTAATATCTGCTGATGGGACTTTTAAGTTTGTACCAGGAATTTTTAATCAGCTATTTTCAGCAAACTTTTTATGAAGGAAAACTAATTCCCACTGTTTACACTCTTTGTTGTGAAAAATCTGCGGCTGTATATAGAATTGTGTTTCAGAGTATTGGTGAATGGGCTGCAGAAGAGCAGCTATTATTTTCACCAACAACAATTATTGTTGACTTTGAAAATAGTATTTTGACTGTATTGCCTGACATTCTTTCCAATATGTCAATACAAGGCTGTTTATTTCATTTCAGCCAAGCTCTTATTCATAAATTTTCCCGAATTGGGATTGATTCTGCTGTATAAATCAAATCCTCTTTTCAGGATTTTAGTGCGCACCTTTATGTCATTGCCTTTATTGCCACAATATGAAATTATTGAAAAATCAAATAGACTTATTGCTGCTTGTGAAAGGCATTGCATTCTTCGACGTTTTTTGCAGATTGCACAAGTTATTTTCCTAGACAGTGGCTTCAAAATGTCAAACCAGAAATCTGGTGCATTCAAGATGGAAATGACCAGAATAATAAAAAAATCAAGGGATGTCATTTAGCAATCCTAAGGGCAATGGGCCTTTCTCATCCAAATATTGATCATTTTATTCAGTGGTTGTAGTTGGAAGAACGAAAATCAATTGCTCTTATTGGTCAACTTAAAGCAGGGCAATCATTTCACCAATCAAAAAAGTACCAAGCTGTTACCCATAAACTTGATAAAATTTATCATCAATATGTTACTGGTATAAAAACTTGGAGTGCATTTTTAAGAGGTGTCTCTCTCACTTTAGCAAATTTGGCATTCACTGTTCAAGAGGTGTCTTCAAATTTTCCACAGCAAGAAATAGATATTCTTTATTTCAATGGGGATTCTTTAGATTCACCAATCATGCCAAATATTCAGGAATTCTCCATTGCTGAGGTTGTGGACGTTGTTCCACAAGATGCATGTGCTATTTATTTCCAGGAAGTTGACAAAAAATGGGCACTAATTCCTTGTGGACACACTACTTACTGCAGTACATGTAAAAATATAATTCAGTCTAATTTGCAACCAACTTGTCTGCATTGTAGGGAACCAGTTGATCAGGCAATGCATCTATTTGCAGTGTGATTAATTGTATTTATTATATGTGCTCAATGTTAAATTCAACTTTCCATTGTGTACTTTTTATATTTATCATTTTATTTGCTTTTACCAATGTTTGTTTTTTTCAAAGGTGCTATTATAATATATTACTTTGCACTAGTAATATAATTAACTGATGTTTTTGCTAATATTTACATAAAAATTTTAAAAAAATTTTCTTTATCAAAGTATTTTATTTACTTTGCCAAACAGTGGTGAAATGATATCACATCCATCTTATGATGGAAAATTATAGGTTCAAATCCTATCTGTTTGAAAGTACTTTGAATTAACAAACACTGAATGAATGTTTTACTAAATGTCATGATTAAAATATATCTTCATAGAGGTACACAGCAATATCAATTATTGAGGTCTTATTAATTCAGTAGGACTCAAACCTACATAGTCTGCAGATTAATGCAGCTGTGTTATTCTTACACCACACATCAGAATTTTAATGTCATATTTAGTATGTTTTCTGAAAAAAATTTCTATTCTATTGTGTATTAGTATTATTGTGTACTTTATACCCATAAACCACAGACAGCAATAACAAAATATTTTAAAATATAATTTGCATGCAATGCATGAAATAATCTTAAATGTTCTTTCATGGTGTCAGAACATGGTTTGCTTGACAAGTTTGCCAATGATATTGTAGAGTTGCTCAGGGACTTTTGTTGATTTTATTCTTTAAAATTTATTCTGTATTTCTATGTCACTATGACATCAATATTTATTTTCGATCTCAGGTTGCTATTGCTAATTTGATGTCCCCTTGATGGTGCTTATTATTGCTCAAATTGAATTTTGTGAGGGAAAAGAAATTGATCATGTTAAACTACGTTGACATCTGATTATTGTAAACAAAGCCAGGTAATAGTAAAACATTTGTATAAAACCTGAGAGAACTGTAGTGATAGCTTAATAGATTTTATCTACTCTCAACTGCCGTCTTTACTGTTGTATTTTCTATTTTGTTTATTATCTTTATGAAACTTACTGTGTAAGATCGGCAACAATTTGGGAGTGCTTTCACTAGCACAGGGCGACAAGTTGCTTCTGGGGGTCTGTTGATTACTCAGTCCAAATTGTGGACTCATTAAGTTATGTATACGGTTATGTATAAGGAAATAATAAATCTCTCTTTTGTAGTTCAACATGTACATGCACTTATAAAACCTAACACTGTGATGATACCATGCTGTTGGCTAGCACAAATATCTGGCAATTTCTGATTATTTAATAGTGAGCTGAGAGATAACAATGAAAATGAGAGTTTGTATTTTCTGAAGTGAGATAGAAATTAAGCAAGTGAGACAAATAGGTTAAGAACTTTAATTTTGGATGTTCCACTTCAGCTGGAAGCCATAAGAATTGGTCATCTTGGATTGTACCTAAAGTAGTTTTGTTACTTGGATGAATTACCAATGTTCCATCTATAAGTTATGTTATAAGTTCTATGTTATTCTGTTTCTTGGAATCATGGCTGTACTGTAAACGCTATCTAAACTTTCTGCAGAGTCAATTATGTTTCTAGTTAAGTTTCCCTACCAGCCCACAATTCTACATGGCGACTGTGACAGGACACTGACGTGATAACTGTTTAATCTTGTTGTTTTCTTTCAATGGTTTGGTTGTTAGTTTTTTCATTTTGGTGTGTATCAGCTGGGATAGTTGTTTCCCCTGATTGCTGTGAGACTTCAGAGAAAGTTACCTATTGATGTATTCATTAACTTCCTCACCCTTGAAGGATGGCAATGAAGCCTTTAGTGTTTTTTATTTGGCTGATGTCAACTGTTAAATTTCTTGTTTGTTTTACTTTTACTAGTGCTTTTATACGTTGGATTTATTACCAAGTACTGCCATGTTTGTTTCTCCCTTTTTGGTCTGTTAATCACTGTTGCCCCTTTGAGTGCGCTTTTCTTTCGTGTGTGTGGAAGTGCTCCCCACTGTCAGTTCTAGAAATTATTGTTCTGTTCTCTAAAGTATAATGGATTCTAATTGTACTGTTGTTTATTCTCCTACTTTTGGGACTTCTCCAATTAGGAGAGTCCCTTGTGCAAGTGTTGGTGACCAGGACGTTACTCCTTGCACCATTGGATTGTTACTTACTTTTTCTTGAACTGTTTCTTCCACTCCAATTACACAAAGGATGGATCAGAATGCCTCAACCCTCCCTTATAGTGATACAAGTGCAATGAGTCCAGCATTTCATTGAAATTCGCGTCATATCTTGAACACCCAAAATGCTCCTCCAATCCCCCTTCGTCCTCGCAGTTATGCTAGTGGTAGTGAGCAGTCTACGCCTCAGGTTGATGTGCACCTTGCGGAGATTGAGCACTTGAAGGAAGTGTTGTCACAACAGGTAGCACTGAGGATGGAGAGTGAATGTCAAGTAGAGTCTCTCCAGGCTGAAATCAACACCCAACATGTAGCCTATCAAAGAATGGAGCGCCAGATGCTGGAGTCAACTATTGTGCTAGAATTACAAATACATGGGTTGAAGGGTGCTGTCAACAACTCACACTGTCAAGAGGAGGCGTTGTCTCAACAACATGACAAATATGTTACTCATGCTGCATTAAACGAAGCTTTGGATGAATTAGCTGAGAGGATCATTGGCCAAGTAGTTCAGCTAGTGGGTGCCAACCAACCTNGCTTTTATTCATTGAATTTATTACCAAGTACTGCCGTGATTCGTTTCTCCCTTTTCAGTCTGTTAATCACTGTTGCCCCTTTGAGTTGTGCTTTTCTTTCATGTGTGTGGAAGTGCTCCCCACTGTCAGTTCTAGAAATTATTGTTTTGTTCTCTAAAGTATAATGGATTCTAATCGTACTGTTGTTTATTCTCCTACTTTTGGGACTTCTCCAATTAGGAGCATCCCCTGTGCAAGTGTTGGTAACCCGGACGTTACTCCTTGCACCTTTGGATCATTACTTACTTTTTCTCGACCTGCTTCTTCCACTCCAATTACACAAAGAATGGATCAGAATGCCTCAACCCTCCCTTATAGTGATACAAGTGCAATGAGTCCAGCATTTCATTGAAATTCGCGTCATATCTTGAACACCCAAAATGCTCCTCTGATCCCCCTTCATCCTTGCAGTTATGCTAGTGGTAATGAGCAGTCTACGCCTCAGATTGATGTGTACCTTGCGGAAATTGAGCACTTGAAGGAAGCGTTGTTACAACAGGTAGTGCTGAGGATGGAGAGCAAATGTCAAGTAGTCTCTCCAGGCTGAAATCAACACCCAACATGTGGCCTATCAAAGAATGGAGCACCAGATGCTGGAGTCAACTATTGTGCTAGAATTACAAATACATGAGTTGAAGGGTGCCGTCAACAACTCGCACCGCCAAGAAGAGGCATTGTCTCAACAACATGTCAAATATGTTACTCATGCGGCATTAAACAAAGCTTTGGATGAATTAGCCAAGAGGGTCATCAGCCGAGTAGTTCAGCTAGTGGGTGCCAACCAACCTCCTCCAGCTGTTCCTTTGTTTGGAGGGTCCTCCTCTATATCTTGTTCCACTAGTCCTTCACATAGTCAACCTACTTTTGCTCAGGCGACTCTTACTCAAGGATCTATGTTAACTACTGGAGCCACTCCTCAAACAGGATATGTCCAGTCATTGTCCAATCTGGTGAGTACCATTGTCGTTCCTGCATTCAAGGAACAACATGTGAGCGATAGTAGTCTGCTTACTGAAAAAGCCGGCACAAAAGATCAGCCAAGATACCGAGATTCGATCCTTCCTCTTGAGTCCAACGGACAGGTACAATTATTTAGCAAACACTCTGTTCTGCCTAAATTCACTGGGCAAATTGATGCCATGTCGCAGTCCTTCAAGAAGTGGTTTTTCTTGTTCAAGCTGACAATGAAACAACATAAAAATTCACAGGAGTCAGCCATCTTGCAGTTTCCCTTATATCTTAGCAGATTGGCATACAATCAATACATGATGCTTGATCACAACATCAAAACTGACTACCAGCTATTGGTGGGCTTCTTTGAGGATCATTACCAAGCACCGCACATCAAGCATCAGTATAAGACATTATTGTGTGATATGTCCTTCAAATTTGGTGATGATATTCGGAATTATATTACCCAGGTTGAACGCCTGTTTCATTTGAGTAGCCTTTCCAGAGAATATTCTAAGCATGACCTCTTCTCTTACATCTGTCAAGGTTTTCCTTCATTGATCAGAAACCAGTTGGAAGTTTGATGCGACCCAGAAGATAGCCTCCATGAGATTATCTGCAAAGCCATTAGTGTGGTTTATATGCTACAGAATTCTCAACGCATCAATAATGATATAACTAGTTTGTCTGGCATGTCTGGAACAAAGAGTTTTGAGCCTAAGAGGCCTGCAGTTGCCAAAAAGGTATTCAACTTATCATCAGTAAGATGCTTCANGCTGCATTAAACGAAGCTTTGGATGAATTAGCTGAGAGGATCATTGGCCAAGTAGTTCAGCTAGTGGGTGCCAACCAACCTCCTCCAGCTGTTCCTTTGTTTGGAGGGTCCTCCTCTATAACTTGTTCCACTAGTCCTTCACACAGTCAACCTACTTTTGCTCAGGTGGCTCTTATGCAAGTATCTACATTAACTACCAGAGCCACTTCTCAAACAGGATATGTCCAGTCATTGCCTGATCTGGTGAGCACCATTGTTGTTCCTGCATTCAAGGAACAACATGTGAGTGATACTAGTCCATTTACTGAAAAAGCTGGCATGAAAGATCAGCCGAGATACCATGATTCAATCCTTCCTCTGGAGTCCAACAGACAGGTACAATTATTTAGCAAACACTCTGTTCTGCCTAAATTCACTGGGCAAATTGATGCCATGTCGCAGTCCTTCAACAAGTGGTTTTTCTTGTTCAAGCTGACAATGAAACAACATAAAAATTCACAGGAGTCAGCCATCTTGCAGTTTCCCTTATATCTTAGCAGATTGGCATACAATCAATACATGATGCTTGATCACAACATCAAAACTGACTACCAGCTATTGGTGGGCTTCTTTGAGGATCATTACCAAGCACCGCACATCAAGCATCAGTATAAGACATTATTGTGTGATATGTCCTTCAAATTTGGTGATGATATTCGGAATTATATTACCCAGGTTGAACGCCTGTTTCATTTGAGTAGCCTTTCCAGAGAATATTCTAAGCATGACCTCTTCTCTTACATCTGTCAAGGTTTTCCTTCATTGATCAGAAACCAGTTGGAAGTTTGATGCGACCCAGAAGATAGCCTCCATGAGATTATCTGCAAAGCCATTAGTGTGGTTTATATGCTACAGAATTCTCAACGCATCAATAATGATATAACTAGTTTGTCTGGCATGTCTGGAACAAAGAGTTTTGAGCCTAAGAGGCCTGCAGTTGCCAAAAAGGTATTCAACTTATCATCAGTAAGATGCTTCACTTGTGGGGAAAAAGGGCATCTTAAATCTCAGTGCAAGGCAAAAGTGCAGCTTATTGCCGACGGAGAAGGTTTCATTATCAAAGAGCCTCAAACTACTGTGTTGTTGTGTTTTGACAATCTCATCAACTTGGAGTCCAATCAACCAACTACATCTTCAGATTTAAATTAATTGGAGTGCTGCCTCCCATCAAATNTTGGTAATAGACACGTCAAATCATCGCCTCCCATATGATCTCATCTTGGGAAATGATTCTCTGGAGCAAAACTCTTGTGTTATTGACTTCAAAAATAATACAATTTCTATTAAAGATCAAGAAGCAATGCAATTGGCTACTATCTCTGAGAAGGAAGTCATCTTTAACCTGGACGAACCCATATCTCTCAAACCCAAGCATTTGACTTGAGTTGCCATATCTTCTGATGCTAGTATTGATGGGGACATCATGATCTCAGGGCAGAGAGGCAAATATGTGTGTGGAATTTCCTTCTCACCAGATTTATGCAGAGTGACAAAAGGGAAAACATATGTTACTGTTCTAAATGGAGCAACTTTTCCTGTCAAGATTGGAGTTTCCTGATTGCAGTTAGTAGGAGTGCCAGTCAAAGTTGAAAATATCCTGATCACTTGTTTACCAATATGTACTGCCGTTCACGATCTAGAAGATCCTGTAAGTCCAGTGAAAGTACCAACAGTCACCAAAAATTCTCATCTGCACCTCAATCAAAGAGAGAGAAAGTCATTGGTCTCTTTACTTTATAGTAAGCATGATGTGTTTAACTATGGTACAATTAGTGTTGGTCAAGCATTAGGTGAGGAGCACGCAATTGAATTAAAGCATGATCAACCAATTAGGTTACCAGTATGCTGTGTACCAGAAAATTTGAAACCTGAATATGAGAAGATCTTGAGTGATTTGATCAAAAGTGGAATAATACAAGGAAGTAACAGCTCTTACGCTGCTCCCACTGTGTTCATTCGCCAAGGCGAGAAGTATTGGCTGTGCATTGATTTTCGTAAGCTGAATGATATAAGAATTAAGGACGTGTATCCCCTGCCAAGGATCGAAGATCTCCTTTACAACGCCAGTAAATACAAATTTTTTTCATGTCTTGACCTATGCAAAGTACAATTGTGATAATATTAATTCTGATACCTTAGAACCACATACACTCCCCCAAAGAAGGGCGAGAACTATTTACACTTACGATCCCAACATTTGGGATTTAAATCTTCTAACTCCATTTAGGAATGACCAACCCAAGTCAAAAATGAGAGTTGCCAGCTCCACCCTCCCACTATTAAGTGAGAAGAAGGATGGAAGGTAGCCGACCTAGCTGAGACGCCTCATCTAGGCGTGAGAGACACTTATCTCCACTTGCTGAGGCACGCACAAGGAAAAGAGGACGTCATGAAGGTGCTAAGAAGAGTCTGATTCCATGTGGGTGACATGTTGCTCCACAACTTGGAGTGGAGACAGCATTCCCAATGATGCCCTCCACATCTTGGCCCTACGTGGAGAGACACATTTCCTCATGTGCGTGAGAGGAGCTGGCTGCACCTACAGTAAAAACTTATAAGTCTAGAGTACCTTTTAGTGCTTTGCAAATTGTAAATACCCCCCAACCAAGTGACTTGATAGCCCCTTCAACCTCTTTCACTGCAACTTCTATTGTGAGATCTCAGAAGAATGAAGAAAGAAGAAGAAAACTCTCCAGAGTTGGTGATGAGACAAAAGATCAGCTTTGGCGCACATACAACATTGCTCTATAAACGTCATTCCATTTGTCATAGATGCCTCCCATCACCTGAAAATTAATACCATTATTGGCTACAACTCCAGAATGATGGAAAGCCTGAGTCATCTCTATTGGCGTAGCACTGTTCACACCTTCTTTGATGACGACTTTAACTTGTGCCAGTTTTAAATAGTGGTAAAACAATTGACAGCTTTGAAGTGCGTCAATATTGATTTTCAGAATCTTTTGTTCATCTACTTCCCATGATTCTACATAGCACACTATGCTGACGTCCAAACGTGGGACAGTGATTTAGCTACAAAGATGATAGTGGCCACTCAAAACATAGTGTCTGGGCCAGCCCTTCAACTGTTAGCCAAAAATTAATTTGAGCAAGGGGGGTGTGTAGAGTCGCTTGGGGACTTTTGTTGATTTTATTCTTTAAAATTTATTCTGTGTTTCTACGTCACTATGACGTCAATATTTATTTTCAATCTCAGGTTGCTATTGCTAATTTGATGTGCCCTTGATGGTGCTTATTATTGCTCAAATTGAATTTTGCAAGGGAAAAGAAATTGATCATGTTAAACTATGTTGACATCTGATTATTGTAAACAAAGCCAGGTAATAGTAAAACATTTGTATAAAACCTGAGAGAACTGTAGCAATAGCTTAATAGATTTTATCTACTCTCAACTGC
>CABFPE010000325.1:307002-332112 GCA_900660155.1 Hofstenia miamia | reverse complement strand
GCAACAATTTGGGAGTGCTTTCACTAGCACAGGGCGACAAGTTGCTTCTGGGGGTCTGTTGATTACCCAGTCCGATTGTGGACTCATTAAGTTATGTATATGGTTATGTATAAGGAAATAATAAATCTCTCTTTTGTAGTTCAACATGTACATGCACTTATAAAACCTAACACTGTGATGATACCATACACTTGGCTAGCACAAATATCTGGCAATTACAGATTATTTAATAGTGAGCTGAGAGATAACAATGAAAATGAGAGTTTGTATTTAAATAAGAGTTTGTAAAATTAGAAATGAGATAGAAATTGAGTAAGAGAGGCAAATAGGTTAAGAACTTTAATTTTGGATGTTCCGCTTCAGCTGGAAGCCATAAGAATTGGTCATCTTGGATTGTACCAAAAGTAGTTTTGTTACTTGGATGAATTACCAATGTTCCATCTATAAGTTATGTTATAAGTTCTATGTTATTCTGTTTCTCAGAATTGTGGCTGTACTGTAAATGCTATCTAAACCTTCTGTGGAGTCAATTAAGTTTCTAGTTAAGTTTCCCTACCAGCCCATGATTCTACAATATGTCTTCTGTCATACATATCAAATGTGGTGTGAATCTGATTACTGATGCTCAGGTTATTGAATCCTTCTGTTCTGAAAACTCCCTGAATCTTCAAGAAGAAATCCTAGAAAATGTTTATCTCCCCCCTCGTAGAGGCATTTTCAGATGCTCAATTCATTCACTATTTGACAATTGCACACCCTTGCATTTTTATTTGTCTAATGCACTCAATGCCAGAATTCAACAGATTATCACTGATTATTGCTCTTGACCATCAAAGATTAGTGCTGTTGATAGAAGACAGAAACCCAGTCTAGAGTTTTCAGAGTCATCCTCTAAATTTCTTTACCCCAGGCACAAATGTGCTCTGGTCAACTCACAGGCTTTCCCTCAGGAAGAACCAGTTCTTTCCATATATGACTCAATACTATAACTCCATATGCTAGCATTGTCATTTGGTTCAATAAAAATTTGTTTTCTTCTTCATTTATAATGTATAAGTATGCACAGGGTTTTGAAATCTCCAATTTTCAATTCGTGATCTTGAATGTCTCAAAAAATATTTTTGTGTTCTTGATTCTCAAATTTTTATGAAATCTCAATTCTCAATAATTTATCAACACTCTCCTTCCTCTTAATCTTAAGTGTAAAACATTTGAAGAAATAGTGTTTTGAATCAATTTTTCAAAATTTTATGTTCTGCAAATTAAAATATTCATTAGCATTGAAAAAAGTTCCATAAATCCCCCAATTTTCTTAAACTCTTATTTTGAAATTTAAAGTAAATATATTTGCAGGAATTCATACTAAACTTTTTGTGGCTAAAATGTTGTGGTGAAATCTCTCATGTGGCAAGTTTTCCTACTGTTGCAAAAATTCAGCATTGCAAGTTTCTTACTGTGGTGAGTTTTCCCTGGGATGAAAATTCCCCTTTGGCGAAAAATATTTGTGGCAAATATTCTTTGTTGTGAGTTTTCTGCTGGCATAATATTGCAGGTTTAATGATTTTGGGGTAGTTTTTTAACATCGTATTTCATTAAGTCATACATTGGAAAATTTGCTTGTATATTAGAGTCATAATTTTTTAATGTCATAATTTTTTAATATCATAAATTTAATTTATTAAAAATAAAATATTACAGAAATAAGGTTTTCAGGTAGGGTTTAGGTCTATAAAATAATACAGAAATAAGGTTTTATGTTAGGGTTTATTTCTATATAATAATACAGAAGTAAGGTTTTGATTTAAGGTTTAGGTTTAGGAAAATTTATTTGATAGTTGGGTTTGGGTTTATGTTTATAAAATAATAAAGAAGTATGCTTTAGGTTAGGGTATAGGTCTATAAATGATGAAAAAATAGGGTTTTGGGTTAGGGTTTAGGATTAGGACACATCCAGTTGAGACTTAGGGTTAGGGTTTACAACAATAAAATATATGACATTAAAAAATATGCTTTTAAAAATTTAGATACTAAAACTATATGACTCTAAAAAATACAACATTGAAAAAAACGACTTAGAAATGCCACCCCATTATTTTTAGCCCACTTTAGCTTTAGCCACATTTTCAATAAACCATCTTAATCCCAGATAATTTTATTTTAAAGTTTTATTACATAAATATTTATGTATAATAAGAAGACAGCATAGAATAAATCCTAAAGGAATAAGTCCTACATGATTAAGTACTACATCATTAAGTCCTACATCATTAAGTTCTTCATTAATAAGCACATAATTTAAACAAATTGTTAGGAAATGTCATACAAAATTATTAATGGTCACAGATTGCAAGAATTTTTTATAAATAAAAATAATAATGAGATCTATTTAAGGCATTACCTATATAAGAAAGGGGTGCAGGTTGAGCTTTAATCTGTGAAGATTACTTTACAGTAATTTTTAATACATGTATAAATAATTTATTAAATAAATAATTAATTATTAAATGTTTTTATAGTAGAAATATGTTCCCTTAAATATGATGAGTCTTGTATATTGGGAAGCACAGCTGTGCATTTGTATGGATGATTTTAGGTTCATAGCATATCTATGAATTTTTCCATTTATTGTAAGTGCTTTATTTAATAATTATACATAGTTTATTCCTTTCTGATTGTGTGCTTAAGTAGAATTTAACTATCAAAGCATATCTAAATCAATGTTCATTAAAATATTTACAGATTTGTGTTGTGTGGAACACTACCATCTCTGATGGCAATATGCAGGTTCAACTCCTGTTGAGTCCTTATTTGAATATATAAATTGAACAGCTTTTTAAACACATTTGAATTTCACCAATAACCTGTTATAGGCATAACACCACTACACTGTTCATATATTATTTTGCCTAAAATGTGCATTACATTAATGTATAATTCCCTAAGTAGTTGAACAATTGGGATACCATAATACATACTTAAATCTCAGTACGTAATTTTATGTTCATAAAATTACATTTGTAAAATTCTTTTCATAATACAGTATTCATAAATTTTACTTTTGAAAATCATTTTCATAAAACTGTGTTCATAAAACTAAATACATAAATGTATCATCATAAGATTAACTTAGTATAACAATGTAAATAGTGCCATTGATATTTTATAAACCCTAACCCAAAACCCTATTTTTGCATTATTTATAGACCTAAAGCCTTACCCAAAAGCTTATTTCTTTAATATTTTATAAACCTAAGTGCTAACCCAAGTCTGAGATAAATTTTCCTATATCTAAACCCTAACCCAAACCCTTTTTCTGAACTATTTTATAGACCTAAACCCTTATCCAAAATCTGATTTTGCTAACAACATTTATGAAATTATTTTACAAAATTAATTATTATGAAAATAAATTTACAAACATATAAATATGAACATAGTCTAACAAATATAATTTTACAAAATTAGATTTACATATATAGTTTATGAGCATACAAAAATGAACTTTACAAACATTATGTCTACTAAAAAAATTCAGTATAATTACCAAACTACAGCTCTTTCAAATTTTAGAAATTTAGTGAAATGCAAAGTTAGGGCTGTAATGGAATAATTGATTTAATTTCCAAAAAACAATAAATTATTACAAAAATATCCAAACAAATAGAAAATGAATAAATTTCAGAAAATTAAAATCATTAATAGTAATAGTGTAGGATTTAATCATTTAGGACTTATTGCTGTAGGACTTGTTCCTGTAGGACTTATTCCTGTATGACTTATTCCTGTATAACTTATTCATGTTCCCCTAGTAAGAATCTTACAATAAAAAAATATTTAAGTCAAAACAATGTAAGACATGTAAGAAAAGAATGAAAAATTTGGTTCATATAAATGTGGTATTGCAAAGGTTCTAAAAATAGGGCAGCCCCCTATAAAGGTTTGAATTAAATTGTTGCTTGATAAACAGATTTGGAATACATTAAATGAAATGTGGAATACTGTAACTGCTTTGTTAGTTGATAATGGGGGATTTTAAAATATCTAATTTTTATAAAATCAATGGCAAAATTAGCAAAAAAATGGTTTCCAGTTTTTAAAATTTCCTAGATTTTACAATTTTCCAGATTTATTTTATTCCCATTACAATTTTCAATATTGTTTAATCATTTATAACCTCTTAAATATGGCTAACTATTTCTTTGTCTTGGGTGAAATGCTAAATTGCCAATCTATCTCACTAAAAGCCAATAACTATCAACAAGAAGGCAGTCATAATTATTTGTCAAATAGCCACAATATATGTTATCATGGTTTACTTAAAAGTTGACTTTAATGTATGCTGAAAGTCCTTTTAGATTATCATTATCAATATAAGAATAAAGCAAAACTTTCATATAGTTATTCTAACCATCACACTATATTTTTGCATTGCTAAACAAAATATTTCAAATCACTACATTTTTCAATAAGTAATTCAAATATTTACTAACAATTATATGTAAACTAGTAGATATATGGAAATATATATATATATAAAATAATAATATTTTTAGGATATTTTGAACTTATTTATAATCACTATATTGTTTCTAACACATGGATGATTGCCTGAATTAATATAAACCATTTGTCTAATTGGAACAATATCAAACAAATTCTGTGTAAGGCTATTCCTATGAAGAAAATTTATGTTCCTTGACAACAGTAATTGGCTTTTAGAGAGATAGATTGGTGATTTAGCCTACCACCCCTTTATGTCAATGTATTACTATTTTGCAGGAATTTCAGATCTTAAGTTTTTTGTTGAAATGATATTTGATTTAAAGAATTGAATGTATTCAATATCTGATTTGTTTTGAAAAATGCTTTTTGATTCAGGTTGATAATATTAGGTATTTGGTTTGGAAATATTGAAAATTGAAATTCAATGCTAAACTTGATTGGGAAAGCAAATTTTTGGTGGTTTTTAGTCATCTTTGGTAAAAAAAATAAAATTTTACAAAGAAATTGTGGGTGGTATGCTTTAACTCTTTATTAATAAATCATCTAAATTAAATACCTCAAAATTTGCATTGTGTGCCATCATTTAACTTTATAGTTTAGATCTACCTCTAATAACAGCAATTTATAGAAGGATTTTTTTGTAGAAAGAAGCTTTACAAACAATTTTATTCATCATTAATGTTTTTGATAACACTACACTTGATTCACCTTCTGATTTATTGTATAAGTTAAGCACAGCTGTATGTGTGTACAAAAGTTGTTAGTTCAAATCTCACCAAATCATAATGGCAATAATTCTATTGCACCATTTTTGATTTTTAATTTAAGCAATACAGTATTAGTTAAAGCAATTTATTGCTAAATATAAAATTATATCACAAAGTAATATTTATGTGTCTTTGCAAATTTATAAATGAATACACTTACTTTAAGGGCGTATATTTAATTAGGTTTTCTGCTCATTGGTAAGATTTCAGCTGTTTTACAAAGATATTTCATCAAGGGAAATACACAATGTAGAATTTTGTCTTACTATGAGGTCACATTTATGTTATATTGTCTCAAATTATTTATCTCAGAAGTTTTATATATTTTTGTCTTAAAAATGTGTCCCAAAATTTATTTTAGATTATTGTGTGGTTGAAAGCTTGTAAATTGTGGTGTTTATTTTTCAGAAAAAATATTTTTTTAATAAATTTTGATATAATGAAACTATGAATAAGATTTTTACACCAATATGTACAGCTTTGAAAGAAAATTCTAATTTTTGTTGTCCTGTCCAAAATATGGAAAGCTTTAGAATTTCAACTAAAAAACGTTTTTCTCAAAATTGAAAATTAAAAAATTGGAAATGTTTACTTTGAGATATTTGCAGTAATACAAGAAATAAAATTGAAAAACAATTTTCTGAAAATTCCCTGTCAATCTTCCATAATGGGAAATTTTCTCTTTTAGATATGAATATGATAGGATGGGTTAGTAATTTTTTAAAAATTATAGTGATTTGTTTGAAAAAAAATATCTATAAAACTGCATTTCATATTTAATTTTGTTAGTCTTTAAAATTTTGTTTAGTAATATTTCACTTCATATTACCCCTATAAACTTGCAAAAAATTGGTGTTTTTTTAAATATATATTGTGGATGATGAAAATGGATATTATGGATAAACCTTGAAAATTCATTTACATTTTACTCCATTTTATTGATATCTGTGATCCATTCTGTCAATTTCTTTGAGATTTTGCCATGGTTTTTGAATATACTAGGATTTATGGGTTTTTGATAATATAAATTTTTTGCATTGACTACTACTTCTCAGTAAAGATTGATGTTTCTACATTGATTAGGGACTGGGAAATGTGTTTCTGGTATTAAATTTCTAGATTTAGAAGCCCTTTCACTGTCATTCAATGAATTAAATGTGAAAACTCAAATTGTAAGATTTCTTTTAAAACTGCTCTTTAACTACAGCTTAAAATAAAAAACCAATGTAGTATTCAGATTCTACAGGTCTGAAATTACTTGAAAATGTCAATCTCTTATCTGTTAAGTAGATCTAGAGGTTGCATTGTGAAATTTTCTTGAATGCCTCAGTGTCAATTTCAATGTGCCCTAGATTTAAGAGATCTCATGTTTGGGAATCAATGCCATAACAAATTTTTGTTTAACATTGCTCATTCTACCTATTTTCAAACCTTCTGAATATATTCACACTGTTAGATTTATTATTTGATCAATGCTTTGTTCATAATTTAATGAAATAATATGAATATTGGTTGAAATTACAAAAAAAGGTAATTTTATTAGATAGATTTAGAAATCACTGTTTCAATATTGTTTTAATTGTAAAAATGGATTCATATTTGGATTCTTCATGTTCAAATTTAGGTGGAAATTTTTTTATTAGTTGCTAAGCTCCAGTTAGATCTGCACATTTTAATTTTTACTTAATGTGACAGTATATTGAAGCTGCTGTAAAGAAATTTATTTTTTTCCTTCAAAAGTTGATTTTGGTTCTAAACTGCAGCTTATACCTATTTTCAAAATTTCTGAATCTATTCACACTATTTGATTTTTTATTTAATCAAATAATATGAATATTGGTTGAAATTTGAAAAAATGGTAATTTTGTTAGATATATTTATAAATCACTATTTCAATATTGTTTTAATTGAAAAAATTAATTTTTATTTTGATTGCAGTGGTTTAAAATTAGTTATAAATGTGTTAAGAGGGATTGTTATATTTTCATTTATTTCCATTGTCAATGTATGGATATAGAAAATGGTGGAGTTGAGGAAGCATATTATATTATAAAGATAGTATGGTTTTTAATTTCTAGGAAATTTTTTAAAAGCAAAAACATTCATTGCTAAACTTTCTGATAATAGTTTTCATTATTAAATATTTTAGCAATTATTTGCACAGGTTAGTTAAGTTAAAAGTTTGTTTGTTTCTTTGTGCTTACAAGTTATTGCATGTTTGCTTTAAATACAATATTAGTGTTTTTCATTTTTTTCAATATTCAAATATTATGCAAGTGCATTCAACCCAAAAGTTGAATGTGCAGGCTATGATATTTTGGGCTTCATTTTAATTTTGAAGTAAATTATCAAAATCTAGTGAAAAAATATATAATATTTCTTAATTTCTTTTTTTTAACAATTTCATAAGATTAGTTGGCATGAAAAGTTAAGATCACTCATATTTAGAAAAGAAATTAAAAATTGTTTTTTCAAACTACTAAAGTGAGCAATTGTGAAATATATGTCACGTTCAATACTTTTTGAGACTTTTTTAATAATACAACTAAGAAAGCAACTGATGTTGCTATTTTAGCTGTGAAGCTAAAGAGATATATAATTGAATGCAATACATAATGCAGCACAAAACAGAAATGAAAATACATATAGTTTTTCAATTCAATATTCTAATTCAATGAATAAAGTGAGCCATTGTGAAATTAATTACACATTCAATACTTTGTGAGACCTTTTTCAAAATACAACTAAGAATGCAACTAATCTTGCTATTTTAGCTGTTAAGCTAAACATATATAATTGATTGCAATACATGCTGCAGTACAAAACTGAAATGAAACTATATGTTTTTTTCAATTCAATAAATCAAAATTTTCTCAATGGGAAAAAGGCTCAAAAGGCTAGCAAAACAAGCCTTTTGAGCATGTCTTTTAAATTACATACACCTCTTGATCACCAAATCACACAATACACTAATGCCACCCCTCCAACTTGTCTCAAAATATTGTGACTATGTCAGAATAATAATTTTGATTTAAATTTTGACAAATATTAAATATTATGAAATTGTCTAAATATCAAAATAAACATGATTACTTATTATTAAATTTAAAAAATTATTGTATGATTTTCTGTAGAATTATTGTTATTATTATTTTAATCTGGTAGTTCTGAGTTTTATATGTTGTTAAAAATTTCCTGAGCATACCAATCTCTTATTATATATACTTCTTAGTATTTCATTACTTCATTGTTATAATATCTGTCAAAATTGCTGATTTGGAAGGTATGAACATTTAAAAAAGAAGCTCATATTAATGAAAAGTGGTTGGAGACAAACACTTTTTTCATTGTTGCAATTATGTGTGCTCAAACCATAAAGCATTGGCTTATTAATTTTAAAAAGTTGTTGTTAATGTAATGCACTTAATGTTGTTAATTCAATGCACTTAGTTCACATGCTCAGTTTCACAATAAATCAATTTCAAATATGGATAATCTTTGCACAATTGCCTGTGCTCTTTGCAATTTACAGCCTAGAATTTAAGATGTCTCTCCCATCAGATTGAGTTCTGCTCATTGCAAGATGTCTCCCCTCTCAAATTCCTTTAATGGTAAATAATTTTTTATTAGCATGATGTTATAAATAATTGTACATTCCATATCAAGTGCTAATTGTGCATGAGGTTTAACCAATGTAATGATTTGATTTTTGTCCAGGATTCTGTAAATAGTTTTATTAATGCTAATGAGTCATTTTTTTAATAGATGCAAATAGACATTCAACAATGGTAGCAACTGTTGATTGAGCAACTGTTATTCTCATATGATATTTGGTTAAATTGGTTTTAATCCAGTTTCATTTCTTTGGGCTTATGTCAACTCCCAACTTTTTGAGATTGTTTGTATCAACTTGTTGTTGATGACATAGTGTTAATTTTAATTCAGTTGAGGTTAGTGTTGAATCTTCTGATTGTAGCTCAGCAATAGATTGTTTCTCAAATTTGAAAATTTTGATGTGTATCCTCTCTTGTCCAATTTTTTTGTATTTAATGGTATTGTGTATTCTACTGTAGAAGTATTCAGGATAGTTGTGATTGTGTTAGTTATATAAAATTTAATTCTTAATCACAAGTAGACATCTTGACAATTTGTTGTAGAAAGCAGATATAGAATGAGGTATTCTAATTTGTAAGGTGTTTAGTAGAGAGGGGGTGAATTTATTGGTTAGTGTGATGTATTTTGTTTTGCTTGTAGCTCCCAACATGAATTTTCTGACATTGTCTGACACAATATATGTTCCTAAAGGGTTTTCAAAATTTATTATTTTTGAGAAATTTTTTTCAAATGTTGTAGTTAGTTTAGTGTTTTTTATAGATTAAGACATTAACAGCAAGGAACCATATAAAAGCTAATTCTTCAATTTAGCAGAAATAGGAACATATGCTATTTTGCATAATTTTTTCTTTCTGTGCTGTTCCCATTTGCATTTGGTAATGGGTAGTGTTAATGTGGCATCTTCTGTAAGGTAAATGGATGTAAGCTATAGGACAGATCCTGCAATGCAATCTGGTACATGTTTTTGTTTGAACAGCATGAAGGGTATTCAGTGTGATTAGGCACTTCTAGTAATTGTTGAATAGTTGTCAGTAATCATTTAGATGCATAATGATAAGTGTGTGATGGAGATGATATCAAAATTAATGACCAGGCATTATCAGTTGGTCAGTCAGCTTTGATTGAATCCCAAATACTATTAACTTCATTGATGGTAGTGACTGATTGTGAGTAAGAATAACTAATGTGAATATCTGTAATTGAATTTGGTGCTCATTGTTCTGAGAGAAATTTGTAAGATTGACCTTGTAATAGTATGTCTACAGCAATACATTTGTCTACCATTAATTGATGGTAGAGGCATATTTGATGTAAGAATTAATCTATATGAATATGTGAGGAAGTAGAATCACAAAAATTGTGTAATCCAAGTACTCCAAAGTTTTGATGCTTGAGAATATAAAAATTATCTATGCTAGATTCAAGTTCATAAATTTTGGAGCCACAGAGGGTTGTATTATCCAAATCATTTAAGATAACACCTAGTCTAATTTTGTGAAAATTTTGCCAAATGATAAGCTAATTAGAGTTTGTGAATTAATTTACTATCTGAGAGTTCTCCTTGTTTGATAAAATAGATAATTAAAATATTTTCTAATGAGAGATTAATTTCAGATTTCAAAAACTAAGTCATCTTTGTAAGTGAAAAGTTTATATAAATTTGGAAGTCTAAATTCATTATTGTAATATCCTCTACCAGGCATTGTCACTGTATATTTATTGTTACTGTATAACATTAGTTGTGTTACTGTGGGTAAGGATTTACTTGTTACATACTGCTTGACTTGTTGCGTCTGTTAACTTATGTAAGCTAGAATTAACTATTCACTATTTAGGTGACAAAGCCATGCAGTAATCTATCCAATGATTGGTGATGGGCATCTGCCTGAAGCTCCACATCCAGTTTCACCATTTCCTCCATTTGGTTGAGTGCCACATCTCAGCTCAATCAATACAGTTTATGTGTACCCTATCCTAGTTCAGTGTATACTCAAGGCACAGCACAATTCGACTTAAACTCTATTTTGTAAAAGTGTTCTATCTATTTACAACCTGACTTGTTACTAGCTGTTCATTAGATATTACATGTAGCCATTACCATAATATATTGGCTTGTATAAATATATTTGTTTCAAGCAGCTTCCTAACTTACATTTATAATTTAATACATGTATGGTCACTTTATCAGTCATTTATAGGTCATCAATTTAGATCTAAAATAGTATTAATATATTTCCTAAGTTTCTGTCATCCAACTGTTTGTTGACTGTCAATTATTTCAGTACTGCAAAAAAAGGTTGCAGTGCTTTTTCTTCTGGTAAAGAGGAAAGATTAATGCATTTTGTTGTATGTTCAATGTCCATACTGGACCCCTCATGGGTTATGCTATCTGAGTTGTACCAGGGATAGGTATTAAAGGTTGAATCACCACTCAAACTTGCTTTGCTCTCCAACATGTGCCAGGGAGAAAAAGAAAAAGAAGGGTTCAATGCATTGACAAAATATTCAATTGTTTGCAATTGGGTTATTGCACCCATAATAGGATAGAATTTTCCATGGGTATCCAACTTGTCTGCTAGATATGAATGTGGACTCCTATTACAGTGTGATTGACACACTCTACATTTGCGGTTAGATTACTGCTCTGGTTGTTCACTGCTGCTTGATGCTGTGTAATTTCTCTTGATTGTCATTCAAGCTAAATAAGTAGTTTAATTCTTCACTCCAATTTTCAGAAGTGTTTGTGTTAATAGTGCTCACCTTAGGAGGAAGCAGAGTATGTATTGGTTTTAAAACAACTTTGGGGTATGTTGCAGAACTGTCAAATTGTGACTCAGGAATGCTGTCCAACTCAGACATATTTAGGTAAGTGTCATTGTTTCTTGAAATCATTTTAAATTCTTTGTGTTTGTTATTTGTGTTGTTTTCAATATCTTTAATTGATTGTTTTAATTATTGAAAATTATTAGTTTTTCTAGTATTATCTAATAGGTAGCTGTTGCATTTTAATATTTTTGTAATTATGTGAGGACCTGTCCAGTGTGTTGCCAATTTGCATGTTGTTTTTTGCCAGATGTTTGAACAGGTGTGAATGAGAACACTTTGTCACTGATTTGATGAGGTGCCCTGTAAATGCTTTTATTGTAGTTTCTTATTTGTCTAACTGCTCTCTTTTTATAATGCTTGCAAATTGTTTCACGTATTTGTTGTAGTTCTCCTAATAGATTTTTTATGTAATCATGATGTGCTATTGTGTTATATGGGTTATATAGTACAAAAAGGGGTGTTGCAGCCTCATAGCCAAAAGTTGCTTTAAGCTTTGTTAAACCTGTTGTGGAATGAATAGAGGTATGGTAAAACTACTTGATGTATTGTAATACAGATCTCAAATGTTTACCTCTGATGTGAGCATTTGTTGCATAAATTAACTTTAATAATGTTTTGTTTAATTGTTCAACAGTGCTGTTACTCTGTTGATCATATGGTGCTGTATGTTCATGAAGTATTTCTAGTTGTAGAAATACTTCTTGTGTCAGTGAACTTTCAAATTGTGTATTGCATTCTGGTACTAAAGTGAACATTGCACCAAAGTGTATTATCCATTGATGTAAAATAGCTAAAACTATAGTATGTGGAGTTTGGTTGATAATGAGGATCATTCAAGCATATTTTGTGAAATTATCAACTATTACAAGGACATATTGGTAACCATTGTCATCTTTTGAAAGCTGTTCAATGTTGATGTGAACAACTTGATTGGGTGAAGATGACTCAATTTTTTGAGGTTCTATAAGCTGAGATGGAAAGTGAGTGGGATTGGTAATAATACAGTTTTACACTTATTAATAATGTTGTAAACAATTGATTAGAGTCCAAGGCAAATGAATTGCATATTTAGTGTACATTCAATTTGAATAACACCTATGTGGCCACATTTGTGGAATTTTTGTACTATTTCTTTTATTAAACTCTGGGAGAGCTAATCAGTTGTGGTGTTTGTTGACAACAAACAAAAGACCATTGATTGTTATCTCCCATTTCTATGACTAAAATACTTAGAAAGTGTTGCATTAATTGTAAATTTGGTTGTTATAATTTGTTTATTATTTGAATTAATTGTTTGTCATTTTTTTGATGTTTAATTATGTCCTCCTCTGATATTTCCTTTTTAAGGTGGATAGGTAATATCAGATGTCCCTCTCAATCAGTGTTGACTACTGGGAGGTTGTCATATACTGATTTCAAGATGAATGGAAGTGGTACTTTATCATATATTTGTTTAGTATCATCATGGCAGTACTGTTGAAATGCTGACATTAAGTCAGCACTCCATTGCTTTTTTGTTTTGCCAGGGGACACTGGTAAAGAACATGCATGTAGCAGCCAATTCTTCACTTTCCAGGCTGCAAGACAAATCACAAGTTTATGGCTAGCTTCTCTCAGGCACAATGTTCAGGAGGTAAATGAAGCTGGAGATCACTTGTGAGAATGGATCAAGAGGATCCAAATGGCTCCACAGGTTTGAATAGTGGGGGAACATTTCTCAGAGAACAACTTTTCAGCAAAGTTTTGTTGATCCATTAGTAGTCTTTTCACTGATCTTGAGTACTGTGAGTTCAGGCTGTAGATTCTAATAGTCAGCCACTTGGTTTTGGGGATCCTATCTGTTTTCAGTGATGTCCAAATTCCATTGATCTCAGCTGGGGTAGTCTTGCTCTGAGAGAAAGTGAAACTAATGTGAATGTCTGTAATGGTGGCTAAGCTGGGCAGGTTGATGTTATCAACTCAAGAGTTTGAGCATGGACAGCAGTGTTGATGATTATTCTTGTGTCAATTGCAAGGCAATGTGTAGGGATCTGTTTGCAAAGCAAGAGATCAGTGAATATCAGCTTAGTTATTAAAGTAATGTTTGTATGATACATACTCACAAGCTGATAATAATTACTGTATAAAATTGTAAAGTTCTCTATTCAGAAGTGGAGATTTTCAACCTGTTCTGGGATCTTGTCCTGGTATTTTTCTTTTAAAAACATGGCAAGGTGGATATTTTCAATCTTTGAAAGTCAGTAGGCAACTTTGATCTTCTCCATGATCTTGGGCTGGCTCACCTTGCCTATGTGGAAGAAGTAAACAATGAGAAGATTCTTAAAATAAATGTTAACACATTCAAACTTTTGGAGGCTTTCTTGCTGTTAAGAAGCTGGCACAATTGGGTGAGGTTAAAGTCCTTGTCAAACATAGTGTGGACAGTACTCTGCCAATAGGGCTGGTATAGTCCACCATGCATCTAAGAATCATAATAAATAATAGCATTGATTTTTGGCCTATGTTCAGTGTCAATGAACAATGGGATAATGTCAATAAAGCATGTTAATTACTTAGTGTTATATGTCCACCTCAGTTTGTTCCTAGTTTCCTCAGACAAGTTGTTAAACTAATGGCCTTAGGGTTTGTGATAAAGTACAGGTGGAGTATCTCATCTCCTACTTTGGATGTCTTCTTCTGCCACTCTTCAGTCTTCTTTGATTGAATACTTGTAGAAGTGTGTGACAAAGGACTGGGACTAGAGGGGGCTATCAAGTCACTTTGGGATAGTTGGGGTTCACTTACATTAGCACTAATATTAGCAAAATGCACTCTTACTCTACTAGACTCCTCAGGTTCCCACAGAGAGTGTTTTCTCCCTTCATAGTCATCCAAGGTCCACTCCTGAGAGGAGTGTTGTCTCTCCAAGTAGTTGTGGGAATCATGCTCCCAAGGAGAGTGTTGTCTTCCCAAGTAGTTGCACTGTCTGCTTTCTGAGTCCTCTTCATGTGTCCGTCCTTGCTTCCATGATGTGCCTTCATCTGTCCAGTGTGGGGATACTTCTTGTCTTCTTGGTTCATCTTGTGGGTTGAGTTGTCACCACACTCATCTTCTGGTGGGTGGTTGGTTCTCCATTCATTTAATCTATTTTGACTTGGTTACTAAACATAGAAATTAAATTGAGTTTTTAATCTTGGGTATTTAAATGATCTAAATACTCATGGTCTCTAACTCTATATCTAGGCAAAATATGAGTATTGGTAATGTTGCTACTATTACCTAGGTTACTGCAAAATCACGGGCTGGAATTATAATTACACTAGCTAACTAATTGACTCTGCAGAAGAAAGAGTGACCTCATAAGAACAGCCCCAATTCCAGTAATTAGAATTATTAAAAATACCATTGGTAATTCATCCAAGTAACTAAGACTTTTTAGGTAATTTCCAAGATGACCAATTTGTATGGCTTCCAGCCAAAGTGCTGGCAAAAAGGAGAAGTGCTTAACCTTAATGAATTGTGCTATCTTAAATGTCTCACATTTTATTTTCTATCTCAACCAGTAATAAACATCTCATTTTCATTGTTATCTCTCAGCTCACTAAATAATAGCATGTAGTTACCATGCATTCATCCTAACCAACAGTATAGTATCATCACAGTGTATTCATTTATAGGTGCATGTACATGTTGCTAGAATGAGAAATTTATTATTTCCTTATACCTATCCATATCCTTAACCTAAGCAGTCCACAATTTGGGCTAGATAATCTGAAAGATCTCTAGAAGCTATGTGTCACCCTGTACTTTAAAGAAAGTACTCCCAAATTGTCACCTTGCTTACAAAATCATTTTTATTATACAAAAAAGAAATATAGTAAATACGAAGGTAAAACAGTAGTTGAAGCTAGATAAACTCTATTGACCTTTGTCTACATGTTTCCTCAATTTATACAAAACTGAGATCATTACCTGCCTTTGTTTACAATCAAAACATATCACATAAACTAATCATGTCAGATACTTCTTTTCACTTGTAAATTCAATTTGAGCAATTACAAAATAGCACCCTCAAGGGGACATGAAACTAATGTTCATAAACTAAGATTGAAATTAAGGAAGTTACATTATGTTGACATTATTACAAAAAGAAACAAATAGCTCTCTTAAAAATCACACAAATTTCCTAGAGTGACTCTACATTACTATCATACTCAACCTCAGTGAGGTCATCTTCCTCACATTCAGTGAGGTTATTATAAGTCTCAAATTTGTTTACTCCATTGTTGACAAGTGAAAATTCACTATTAGGGTCAATTATAACATTATTAATGTCTTTAACAGTTTGCTTGAGTTGTTGAAAGTGGGCAACTCTCCCATTATTTAATAAATACTTGTGGGGATCTAATACTTTAATTATAGTAAATAGGCCTTGCCAGTTAGTGGCAAGCTTTCACACTTGATTGGCATTGATAATTTGGCAAGGAAAATAGGCAAAGACTTTGTTGCCTTGCTTGTGAGGCTTGCTGTACAATTTATGATTAAAGTTCCATCACTGGCAGACAACAGACTGATTCATATTTCTACAGATAGTAAGGTGCACTTCTTAAAGTTCTTGCAGCATGAGGTTTACAAAATTTTCTAAAGTGGGTATATTATAATCAGGAAGCATAATAGAAAGAGGTGTATGTGCTTCACAACCAAACATTGCTATAAAGGGGCTAACCTGTGTTGTGGAATGAACTGTGGTATTATAAAAATACTCCCTGCTTCAATGACTAACTTCCAGTTCCTCTGGAAAGTGTCTGGTTCCTTGGAGCAAGCAAGTTTTGCATTTATCTATAATGTCCTGAATGGTGACTCAAATGCTGATGGTGACATATCTCACATTGAATTTATATTTCATTTGAATAATGCCTAAGTGGCCCTTCTTGTGGATCTATGGACCAAGTCCCTCTGGAAATACTCAGGGACAGCTAGTCAGCTGTTCTGATGTCTGGCATAGAGTAAGCCAGCCTCTGTTTACTTCCAATTGTATTGCCTGAAATAATGATTGGCTACAGGACTCAGAGTGAAGTTGGCATTTTTCAGCTTTGCAATACTTTTGGATAACACCTTATCATGCTGTTGATGTTGTAAAATTTCAGCCTCAGTAATTTCTTCCTTAACAAGAATTGGAGGAATAGCATTTCCATGTCAGTCAGCACTAATCTTGGGAAGGTGCTCATACTCACTAAGTGGGATAAATCCAAAGGCATCTTCTCTCCTGGTGGTTTTCAGAGTTCATGCTCATAACTGGGGAGAGCAGTCCAGTAATCTGCATTGATGTGCAATCTCCCTGGACAGTGCTGAATGGTAAAAGTGAAATCATTTAAATAATTGATCTAATGGGCAACTATGTTGGACTTGTCCCCAGAAAACTCAGATTTTGTGGCACTATAGTTCTGTTCAGCATTCCTGAGCTTTCTGCTAAAATATTGGATCTGGCTCTTGATACTGTTAATAACCTGACTGAGGACTCCACTAATCACAACTGAGCTGGCATCACAGTCAATGAGGAATGCTTTCAAATAGTTTGGTGTATTAAGGCTGGGAATTTTCCTTAGTTCCAACTTGATGGAGTCTAGCTCTTCCTGCTCTGTCCATATCCATTTAAACTCCACTGTGCCACAGTAAACTAGAGATATGCTTAGTCTTGTTCACCAGTTCTGGTATAAAGGCACCATGGTAGTTTAGAAAGCCCATATGGTGCTGAATGTCCTTATGAGACTGTGGAGTTTCATTTCTTTCTAGCTGATCTTTTGCATCATTTTTTATAGGGATGCATCCTGGCTCAATGACTCTTCCAAGGAAGGTGACATGTGGCTGAAGGAGAGCACACACAGAGGCCAGATTCATACAAAATGCTAAGAGTTCAGCCAAGCCTTTCTAGATGTTCAGGAAAGTTGCTGCCAGCTACAAGGATATTGTCCATATAGGTGGTAATGCCTGCCTCTAACATGTTGGTGCCATTCTGAAGCACATGCATAACATAGCATTGGAAGGTCACAGGGGTGTTGCAGAGCCCAAAACCAAAGAGGCCATAAGGGGTGATGAAAGCAGTCTTTGGGATGTTGGTGGGCTTCATGGGCACCTGCCAATATGCTTTACACAAATCAAGGCAAGTAAACAGTTGGTATCAACTAGCATTGTATAAGAAATCTTCAATGCATGGAAAAGGATACACATCTTTTACAGTTACATCATTTAGCTTATGAAAGTCCACACAAAGGCAGTACTTATTGTAGAATTGCAGGGTGCATTTAGCAGCTCAAGTAGTATGAAGGTTGCAGAAGATTACCATTGCCGAGAGCATCCCATGCTTTAACAAAACAATTTAAGATTGGTAATTCGCCAATTTCATTGTAGAAAAATGTAATTCCAAGTCAGTTAAAGTAGCAACCAATTCACATGGCATCTTGCTGAAGCCAAGCCATTTTAATCCATCCTTACAAATCCAAGGTGCTAATTGTGTGTTTCAAGTTGTAATTTCTAGCTCAATACAAATAATTTATCTCCAGGTTTATCTACTCAGCTCATGTAATAAGATAGTAAATAATGTGTAGTTACCACATATTCATGTATGCCAACAGCATAGTATATTCAAGGTGTGTTTTAATTTGTGCATGTTCAATTGATAGGTTGTAGTTCTTTTAATCCCTATGCTTATATGTAGCCCTAAAGCAACCACAATATAGGCTCACATCTGTCAAGGAGCAAGTTATCACCCCAGGCACAGCAGAGTTCTCCCACATTATCACTGGATCTTACAGTTTCATTATTATAAAATTCATACCAGAGCTAAAACAGTTAGTTAGATAGAATATAATAAAAAAGCAAATGGTATCCAGTGAGAATGAAATTTATTTGATGTTTGCTAATAATTGTAATCCCTATTTATACAAAAGTAGGTAAATATTTACTGTTTTTACAAAAGTTAGTTTCCCTTGCAATTAACTGAGCAATTACACGTAATTCTAAAGCTCTGAGGGGACAATCACTAGGTTTGAATCTTAAGTTCAAAATAATCACAAATTAACAAAATTGATAATTCATTAGAAAAATAGCACCAAATTGATTTGAGAGTTCCTAGAAATTAAAGTAGAAATAAAAAGAGACCCTGAGTGACTCTACATTATCACCCTGCTTGATGAAAACAGTGGGCACTATATAAGGGCTACTGCACTCTCAATCAGATCACTTAAGATTCACTCATACTCTTCCCAGAGGTTTTCCAGCACTCTTCTAACAGGAAGGTGGATGGGGTGATCATGCTTAGTTATAATAATGTGTTCTTTGCCCACAGCCTGACTGATGCTAATCAAGCTGTAGTTAAACACTTTGTGATTTTGCTAAACCAAATGAGAGAGTGATTCACATTCTTGAGGACTGAGGTGAGGATGCATCCTTTTGTTGACAGGAGGAATCTGGACAGTGTCACTTGGTTCCACAAGATTGTGGATTGCTGTTGGGATGGGTAAACAAGCAGCAGCTTTCAACTCTAAGCAGACTGGAGTTGTGATGATAATATAACTTGGTGGGGTCTATATTGACCAGCAAAGGAGAGCTATTCAATACAGTGATTTAAGTCTTGCCATTTGAGATGTGACAGAGATCTGGGGAGAAGTTAAACTCCATTGAAATGCTTCCCTTTATACCTAGAGACCATGACATAGCCTATATACTGGGAGTCTGTGGTGATGGCTACATGTCACCAGTGTTGAGGCTCAACAAGTACTGACTGAATAAACATTAGCAAGACATCCTGTTCAGGAATGGTGGTAAATTCCTCCCTGTGCTTGCTTTCATGAATGGAAATCATGTTGCTTCCATAATCAATAAAACAGGCATTCTGTTCAAGGAAGTTGTTGCCTAGGATGATATGGTATGGCAGTGGCTGGTCACAAGTGTCTATAATGATCAAATCTACAGAGAACAATTCCTGATGGATATGCAGTTCCAAATTTGGTACATGACCCTTTAAAGAGATTGAGTTCCAGGAAGCATCCAACAGGACAGAAGTAATTCATCCCTCAATAGACAAAGTTTGGAGCAGCAAGTGTTACTGATAATGGAGGCTGAGATCCTTGTATCAATAGTAACATTAATTAGAGTTCCATTTATATTCACAGGGATAACATTAGTATGCAGTAGTGAGGTAATAACCAGAACATCCAACTAGTTTGATGGATCAACAGAACTGACAGGCAGCTCAGGAGGACATTCTTCAGTCTCAGGCTTGTTGATGACAAAGCCATCACCATTGGCAACTAAACAAATTAAGGTGTGGCATTGAGGCTTGGTGTGGCCTTTCTGACCACAGTGGAAGCAATGAGTCTGCTTGAGCTCTGTCTTCAGCTTGGGAGCAGTAGTGCTCAAGGAAGCAAGAGGTTTCTGAATTGAGGAACCTGTTTTGAGTTCTCCAGCATCTTTGTCAATGTGAGTATTATTATCAAGCATGCAAATGATACTGATAGCTCTGATAGCTTTGCAAATAATAAGATTGAGGTCATCCTTGTGATTGCACTTTAATTCAAGGCAACTATGAATGTTGGGTGGGAAGCCCTGACAGATGTATAGAAAAGATTGTTCTTTGAGTATTCAGGTGTTAGTTTACTTAAGCAAAACAACATTTCCACTTGCATGATATAAGTATGGATGTTGTCACCCTTCTTAAATGAGAGATCACAAAGCAACATCTTATTTTGATGTTTTATGTGAGGAGCCTTGTAGTGGTCCTTGAAATAACTGATTAGAATTTGATAGTTTGTTTTGACATCTTGATCAAGCATCATATATTGGCTATATGCAAGATCTTGTAAGTAAGTAGTAAATTGTGCAACAGCAGCATCTTGAGTGGCTTTGTACTGCCTCATTGTTAACTCAAAAAGGAAGAACCACTCTTCAAAGGACTGTGATATTTCATTGATCTTTCCAGTAAACTTAGCTAGCATGGAATGTTGATTAAACAGATTGGCAGTTTCATTTCCAACAGCAGTTGTGGGTAAAATTGATTTAGTAAAATGTGGCCCAATTGTTGTTGCAAATACAGCATAAGTACTTGGTAGTGGAGGCAAAGTTGAAATCAAAACTGTAGGAGTGACACAAGTGTTTACCAGTGCAGGAGGCAAAATGGTCACACTTGGAACATATGGAACTGGGGTGGCAACAGTGGCCAAAGTAGAAACATGAGTGATAGCAGATTGCATAAAGGTGGAACCTCCAGTTGTGAATGTGGCTGGAGTAACAAATTTTGGCATCAATTGAGTAGCAGTAGATATGACAGGGGCACTAGGAAGGTGTGCTGTAATCATTTGGGAAAATTGATCAGAAAGGTGTTAAGAAAAAGCATCCAAAGCTTCTTTTAGGACATTGCAAGTTACATATTTGGAATGTCTAGAGGAGGGCACAGAACAAGGAGTGTTTTGTGGCAGCAGAAACACAGATGGTGGCATTGCCAGATTACTGAGTTGAATTTCCAATGCAGTAATTGAATCAATTAGGTGTCTCTCTCTCTCTCTCTGCAAGGCTTCAGTGGCTTGCTGCTGTAACTTGNGTATTCAGGTGTTAGTTTACTTAAGCAAAACAACATTTCCACTTGCATGATATAAGTATGGATGTTGTCACCCTTCTTAAATGAGAGATCACAAAGCAACATCTTATTTTGATGTTTTATGTGAGGAGCCTTGTAGTGGTCCTTGAAATAACTGATTAGAATTTGATAGTTTGTTTTGACATCTTGATCAAGCATCATATATTGGCTATATGCAAGATCTTGTAAGTAAGTAGTAAATTGTGCAACAGCAGCATCTTGAGTGGCTTTGTACTGCCTCATTGTTAACTCAAAAAGGAAGAACCACTCTTCAAAGGACTGTGATATTTCATTGATCTTTCCAGTAAACTTCACAGGCAATACATTGATTGGTTTGCTGTGGGAGAGATGCTCTAAGTCATTCAACATCAGATGGTTGAGGCTCTGGGAAAGGTGGTGACACTGGGTAAAGGTGAAAGTGATCCAAAGACAAAGAACAAAATTTACAGGTGGTGACTGATTAACATGGGTAGGAGAAGATAAATCAACTAACAAATTAATTCTATTGGTGTGAGGGGTAACATTCAGGCTGCCACTGCTCACACAGGGGAAACCCTTATTGGGAGTCCCATTATGAGAAAAACTGGTGAAATCCATTTCAGAACAAGAAAAATTCAGAAAAACAATTCCAACAATTTGAGAGGAAACTCTGCTGAGTTTGGAGAAACAAAAACTAGCTCAAGTAAGCAGCACAGTGTAGACCGCAGTAGTAAATCCAAATTCTAGAAGAAGGGGGCAAAGTAACAACCAAAAATGAGTAAAAATAATGTTGAAGCTCAGTGACAGCTTCAGAGCACAGAATTGCAATGAAAAACAAGAGGTAAAGTTATGCATTAGTTGGTAGTGAAGTTGAGTCATGACCAGGGGAAACAACTATACCAGGTGGCTCACACCAAAGAGAAAGAACAAAACCAAATATGGTAAGAAAACAAGTGACAGTTCTGTACCATGTCACAATCACCAGGTAATCAGATGACCACTTCAGTAAATGCACAAGCTTCATGGCCAGAATACATTTCCAGGCATTGATTCACCTGTACACTTCAACAGAATGAAGTAGAGAGTTTGACTGACACTCCAATTTGCTCAGAATCACGTCAGGGTTACCATGTAGAATCACAGGGGAGCTCTGGTTACTCAAGCAGTACTGGGAAACTCAAGAGTTAATATTAAAGGTTGGAAAGGCTACCATTGTAGAGAGGGACCTGCATTCTAGCAAAAGAAAGAGCATTGGTGGTTCACTGATTCACTTAAGAAAAACAGAAACTTTCCATTGAGAATAGACTTCCAGCAGTGACCAATTCACACATCATCATGCTGAAGCCATATCCATGAAGCCATCCTTACTTGCCAATGTGCTATTTGTGTGTCTCAAGTTTTAATTTCTAGCTCAAATAAACAATTTTGCTCAGAGTTCTGTTATCTCAGCTCATGTAAATAAATAATAAAACAAAAGGCGCATAATTACTGTGCATTCACATTTGTCAATGGCATAGTATATTTGCAGTGTGTTGTTATTAAGTCCATGTACAAAATGAAATGATCAAATTAAAAGATGTTATTCCCTACACATACATGTAGCCATAACCTAAAGCAACCATAATTTGGGCTGCCAACTGTTAAGGGGCTAGTTTTCACCCCAGACACTCATGGAGTAACTCTCAAATTGTTGCCAGATCTTCAGCAAGATTTATTATAAAATTCATAATGACCTAAAAGGGGTTAGCATATAAATATATCAAAAAAGATCAAACATGATTGAAATGAGACAAATTATATTTTGCAATCACTACAGTTTTCTCACATATTTATAACAATTTCAGCAAATTATTACCTGTTACATGTCTACAAAACATTGCATGAAATTCCCTCACAAATTAAATGAGCAATAATATGTATGACTCAGATCAAGAGGACAATAATAAAATGATTGTAAGACTGCACTAAAAAATTACAAAGAATTAAACACTAATAAATTGATAAATGCATAGTAACAATCACTTCATCATAATGACATAATGACTAAACTAGAGTGCCAAATTAATCAGAAATAATTAAAATAAGGGCCCTGAGTAACTCTACACACATTGATCATCTGCTAGAGTTTTACCATCCTGTTAAATTCATAGAAATTCAGACCAAAGTAAATAGCACCATTGTCACTTTGTTAAAATTACAATTGAAATAAATTTGAAATAACTGAAAATAAAGAATGCAAAATAATAACAGAATTTATGCCACAATATATACAGTACCTGCCAAAAGTTTGGGAACACTTTCAAAATTTAGAAATTTTTGTATTCTACACTAAAAAATGCCATGTAGAAACAATATAATAAAACAATGTAGAAAAAATATGATAACACCTTGGAGAAAGTAAATAGTTAATTCAGATAAACTCACTAATAATTTATATGTCCACCATTATTGGCCAAATAACAAAAAACATTGTTTTTTGTATGATAATTGAAATAGTAAGAAAGGCTTCAAATATTTAATTTTTTACCTTTTAAAGTAATTTTATATTTGTATATAATTATTCTGTATCTACTTGCAGATAATTACAGTGATTAAATTATATCATCATGATGTCAATTAGGTTAAGACAGAGTACAACCACTGGATGCATTAATGATCCAACACTAGGTGATGACATCTTCCTCTGCCTTCTAAACCATCATTGCATTAGAGGATTGTAATTAAATATTCTATCCTAGCATTAACAAATATTGAAAATCTTATCCTGCACTTTTACAACTACTTTAACCCCAAATGCATTTTCTAAAACCAGAAATATTTGAAAGTATGAGATCAACTGCAGTTGATTAAAGGCTTAATGTTCTGACTCAACCATATAGGAATTGATTATTTTTATTAGAAAGTGATGGAATGCTAGGTCTCTAATATTCAGAAGCTGTATGAAACTTGTATTTGCTTCAAAATACAAAAACTATTCATAATCTATCCAGAATATATTAGTTTTATGTTATATATGAGAAACTAATGAAATACATTAGGGCCCCATTGTTATTTATTACCTGCAATATGATATCTTAACATACACTATAAATATAATAAATATTTGATAAATTTCAAGTTGTAAACCATAAATAAATTGCGGGTGAGGTGTTACCAAGTTGTCAAACCATCAGACCTTTCTCTCTTATTAACTAGTTATGTTAATCTAATAATTGAGTATTGACTATCACTGTTTAGGTGACAGAGCCGTATGATGTTTCCTCTTCAGTTCTTCCATGGGCTACTGCCCGAAGCCGATCTCCACAAGACAGCTCCTCCTCTTCTGTAACGATGATTGAGTCTACGGCACCACCTCAGCTCAACTGGAATTAATTATGTGTACCTTACGTTAGCTCAGTGCATGCACTCAAGTAAAGTTGTAATTGACTTAAACTCAATTTTGTAAAAGTGTTTGTTGTTTTGATTTAGTAAAGCAACCAGGCATTGACACTAACTGCATTTATATAATATTGAAATAGCCATTACCGTAAAACTATCAGCTTAATCGTTTGAGTAATAAGATTGCAGTTTCCTATACCTACATTTACTAGTACTACATGTAAAGTCATTTATCAGGTCAATTATAGTCGAGTCTCCTACATTTAAGAATATATAAATATCCCTAGGTGTTGACTATCCAGTCGTTTCAGGCATTGATTATTTTATACATGTATTGATCGATAGTCAGACTAGGCAAGAATCGAAAAACTCCTAACCGTAACATAAGTGCAGTTTCGTGACTGGCACAAGGACCCTTCAAATTGATCCCGT
>CABFPE010000325.1:265134-302576 GCA_900660155.1 Hofstenia miamia | reverse complement strand
GTGACTGGCACAAGGACCCTGCGAATCAATCCCGTGATGGAATCCAGCCACTACTCAACACAACTTGCCTAGCTGCACATTTTACTAAATAATCAAACCAGATAAGAGTAGAAATGAAAATTAAATAAACTCTGAAGAATTTATTGTTCATCAAAATTATGGTTGAATCAAAGCTATTTATAAAAATTCTACAAAAGTACCTGCTGATTTTAAATTTCAAATGATTCGTCTGCCAATATGGCTGTTCCTACGTAAGCGTTATTTCGCTCAATTTAATTTGTCAAATGTTTCTTGATCAGCTAACAAGTTTTCTTATTTTGAACAATATTAAAGCTTAGTTGCATCTTACAAAATTACTAAAGATCATTAACTAAATTTTACAATTAATTCTTAATTAATATTAATCATTCGACATTGTTTTTCACGTGCAGCTTAGTTGCTTTTTGGATGATGCTACAATATTGGAATTTTAAACTATTTTAATAGTTGAAGCAAATAGTAGTTGTGAAACAAAGAAGCTCACAGTGTCATGTGTTTAAGAGCCTGCTATTAAAAAAGAGGCTCATTGATGCTGGAAAAAAGCTGTGGAACATGTGAATGAGTTTACAAATGACTATGACCAATGAGAAGCATAGTTTCTAGTTAGCTCTAATAATGGCTGTATACAGTTAAGTGAGACCAGACTTTCAAGTGCTTGGAATCTTAACAACATGAACTTGAATAAGCTCACAAAACTTGATCAGAAAAAATCATAAGAGTAATCATCAAAACTGAATGAAAATTAATTTGAAATTGCCAGAAAAATTAAATTATTTTAAATTTCAATTCCTTTATCAATCATTATTATTGAAAAATAAATGTTTTTTTACCCCCAAAAAACACAGAATTTTTTTAAAAACATATTCAAATTCAAACTTGAAAAGTAAAAACTCAAATTTAGACCAAGTAACTTGAACTGGACTCAAAAACCCTGTGTGAGACATGCAGTTATTATATTTAATGTACCCAAAACAATAAATTATAAATATTGCAATAATGTTAATACCCATCAATTTTCAATTAATATGGATGTTTTAAAAATATATTATTGAAATATTTTTGAAGCAAAATGTAATATTTAAATAATTTTCTGGACATTGCAATTTCAAAAAAAAATATTTCTGGACAAAATTTTATGAAGTTCAAAGTTAACAATTTAAGTGATGTTTTGATGGCATAAAATGCTTTGTTTGTCTAGAAGAATATATTTATTGTGGCAATGTCTTACTATAATGTTGTAAATATGCATTTGACATTGCAGAATTTAATTTTAGCAATATTTAATATTGAAGTTAATTGGTTTATTGGCACCCTTAATTGGTTGGCACTTTATATCAACATATGAAATCTTGAAACCAACATAGGGAAACTTGAGATTGACATAGCAAATCATTATGACAATATGAACAAAAATTTAGCATTAATGAAGTATACATATCAATTATATCAAAAGAGACATCAAAATTTAGTTTTTAGCAGTAGTTCATTAAGTTTTAATCTAGACTAAATGCTAAAATATTATACTTGAATTCATAAAAAACTCAGATAAATATTTTAATGTACACATGAGAAAAATTTAAATGATCCATCTAATGTTAATAATCTTCATACCTCATTCATGCTAAATTTTTGTTCATATTGTCATAATGATTTGCTATGTTTATCTCAAGGTTCCCTATGTTGATTTCAAGATTTTGTATGTTGATAAAATGTACCAACCTATTTTGATATGGCCTTCTGACCAGAGATGTTGACTTGTGCATGTATTTGTTCTTAAGCTTAAACAATAGGTGTTTACTAATTTAACTAGCAAAATCATTTAAGCAATTGAGTGAAACTTAGGTTACTCGTTTAGTTAAATAAAAATTTTGAATAAGAATATCTTAAAAGTTTAATAAGCAACTCTAATTAATTTAGAAGTGACTAATTAATAATTAATTTTAGATAAAGAATATGAAAATATATTTGCTAATTAGACTTAGTTTCATATATTTGCAACCAGGGATTTACAAGGAATGATTACTGTTAGATATAAAAAAATTTGATTAGCTTTGAAATATATTTGTACTAACTTTGTTATTTGCAAAAAGAATAATTACTAATACATATAATTAATTTTCATTAGCTTAGAAATATATTTGTATTAATTTCATTATATCAAAACTCAATAAACAATTGCTAAAACTAAATTATGATGTCTCTTTGATATAATACATATACCTCTTTCCTGCTAAATTTTTTGTTCATATTGTCATAATGATTTGCTATGTCAATCTAAAGGTTCCCTATTTTGGTTTCAAGATTTCATATGCTGATAAAAGTAGCAACCCTCAAATATTTGTTTTCTTTTATGCAAATTAGATGAAAAATAACTCTCTTAAGATTAGAATAGAATGAATTGATTTAATTTGTAATCTGTCACTATCATAAAGTACAAAAGTTGGAAGCCATTTATTTATAATTTGCAAAAACATTGTTAAATGAGCACAATAAACTATAGTTTAATACTAAAATACTAAATATGATTAGAGCTAAATCTACAATAAGGTTACAATTAAAACATTTCAACCAACACATACCTGTGATGAGGATCTCACTTTGCTTTCCCTTCTCCTTCTCATAGTGGCCATTTTCAAGGCTACAGATGACAAGAGATGTCATTCCTAACATTATTAAGAGCCTTGTAATTGTAGTTGTCAATCAATAGCAATAAGACATGATATTATCTGACAGTCAATGCACAACATCATGATATTAAGTCCAAATAGGTCTGCATTATTTTATATTGATGTATTGAAGCCATTAGCTGAACTAGCATATCTGACTTTTGAACCATTAGAGCTGTGTTTTGCTAATACTCATGTTTTGAAAAAATGGGCTACAATGAAAAGTGGACTTGGAAAGAAATATTGTCATTCAAACACTGCTAATGTCAATATTCACATAGAAAAATCTGATTTAATTTCTATATATTTCACAGATGTTTTTAAGGCAATGCCATCTGTTTTTAAACTGTATACTACCACACTTTCATTGGGATGCTCCACAGAAATCTGTTAGAGAGTGCTTTCTTCTCTAAAGCTTGTTTTGACACATCTGAGTTCATTAATGCTATATGGGAATTTGGCTCATTTAATATTAATTAGATTTGAGTAAGAAGTAGAAGAGAAGATCAATATCAAAACTTATCTATGAGAATTCAACAGCATGAAAAATTACTGAATTCCACATTTATAATTGCACCTATATTTTTGCATATTTCTGTATTCTATGTCTATAGCTCAATTTCAATTGTTTTAAAATATTTTCTTTGTAATGTATGACTGCATGCAAATTCTTTGCACCCTCAAATTTGTTGGACTGACTACAGCACTGTTCTTATGCATGTTCTTGCATAGCATACTTTAAGCTCTCTGAAGACTATTTCACAAGTGTTTTTTATTCATAAACAATTTTGTAATCTACATCTTTTAAGATGATGAACATTATTATTTTATGATTCTATTATTTCCACTTTATCAATGGGCTCTCTATTCTAACCAATCATTTACAATATTTTAAGAAAACTTTTTGATAGATATTAGGGAAACATCAGAAATAAGAGAAGAATTTGGCACTAGTCAAATCTTCAAATTACTACAAGAAATGGATCTTTCCAACAAATAATGTTTAATAAAAATTCTAATTGTAAAATGAGGAAATATTGATAATTTGTTAATTTAATAGATTTAGATTAGTTCAAACTGCTGCAAGCAAAATTTAATCTTATAGATTCGGTTGGTACTTTTTATCAACATATGAAATCTTGAAACCGACATAGGGAATCTTGACATTGACATAGCAAATCGTTATGACAATATGAACAAAAATTTAGCATGAATGATGTATGAAGATTAATAACATTAGATGGGTCATTTAAAAGTTTCTCATATTTACATTAAAATATTTATCTGAGTCTTTGTTATAAAATCAAGTATAATATTTTATCATTTAGTCTAGATTAGAACTCAATAAACAAATGCTAAAACTAAATTTTGATGTCTCTTTTGATATAATTGATACATATACCTCATTCATGCTAAATTTGTGTTCATATTGTCATAATGATTTGCTATGTTTATCTCAAGGTTCCCTATGTTGGTTTCAAGATTTCATATGTTGATAAAAAGTACCAACCTATAGATTCAGTTATTATTAACTGGTTTTTTCATTTACAGTCAATTCTAAAATTTCAATAGTTTTGCTTCAAACAACCAGAATTCAATAGATGAAAAATGAATTTTCAACATTAAAATATCTTGCTACATCACAGTCAAGAAAATTTCTAAAATCCACATTCAGGAAAAATGCTGGAATAGAATTCGATTATTAAGTTATTCACTTTTTGTATAATCCATTCAAATAAATTGTCGATATTTGTATTGTCTGCAAAATGCAATATGAACAATACTAAAACTACAGTTTTACTAAATATTGTTTGACCATTAGTCAGTAAATGCGCATAAATTGAAAAGAGCGTTTGTAATGAAAAGTTAATTTTTAGCTGTTAGAATGCTTACAAAATAATTTAGTTTGCTTTACTTAATATATTAAAAATCTTTAGTTTAATTAAAAATGCTTTGTATGCATTTTGTGCAATATAGTTCACTCTATTCTGTTTAAATTCTTCGCATTACGTATTTAATTTAATATTTGTATACCATTTAGTTACATCATGGTTCGTATGAATATATTAGCTGACGCATTGAATAATATAAATAATGCTGAACGTCGAGGCAAGCGACAAGTTTTACTACGACCTAGTAGCAAAGTGCTAATCCGATTTTTGAAATGTATGCAAAAACATGGTAAGTGCATTTTTCATGTTGGACTTTTCAAATGTTTTGAACTATTTTTTTCACACCAAAATTCGCATTCAAGGATGCATGCATTGGAATAATTAAGTATAGTCGGCATATTTTAAACGAATTCTTTTAAATGCAATGTTTTAACATGCTTGATCATTTAAAAAAATGCACGATAGCATTTATTTGTTTTTAACTCATTATCAATTAATCTACGCTTTTTATGATAAATTTAATGTTTTGAAACGTTAATGTATGTTTAACGATAAACGAATTCTGATGCACATATGTTGTGAGTTTTTGCTTAGTTGTTTTAATCGGCAAATTTTCTTTGTTTGTAATATTGCATATAGAATTTATTTTAACCTATAAAATAACAGGCAATTGATATGTTTATGATTTACTTTTCATATACAATAGCTGCTAGTATTGCACACAATTTATTCTTGCTATATTGGCTTTACAAGCATTGAAGCGTAGTAGTTATTAAAACGGATATTGCTAGTATTATTAGCGTTCAAAAAAATTTTGGAATTGCAACGTCTGCACCAATTTTGTAGTAAATTTTTATGCTCTCAGTAATTAATTATGGGTTTAGGAGCATATTTCCTACAACTTAAATGTAATTAATATGAGCATGAATCTATAAAATTTTAAATGTACAACCATTGAATTAATTTTCTTTTGAGTCGGGATGTTTACAATTGCATTTGGTTATTGAAACAGTTATGACTGACGAAATTAAAAAGATTTCTAATGTGTAAAAGCACTACAAGATAAATTAATTCCTTTCTCAAGGTGTGTTCCCACGATCGACCTCTATCATCGGTCAAATATCGTTGATAAAAGGCGATTGTGGGAAGGCTCCATTCGGTTTTTTGGTCAAAACTAAATTACTGTCATCTGATAGGGTGTACGATATCAATACTCAAGTCGGATTCCAGATAATTGCTTAGTGGAAGTAGGGCATAGACTAGTAAGACCTCGAATATTGAATGCAAAGTGTTTCCACTTTTATCTATGCAAACATTGTTTGCATGCCACAGTAGACCAATTGAACAGATGTTATTTCTTCGTCAATCAAAATATTATTTGAGTTGGGAAACTTTTTCAACTATCGATTTTTCATCAGCTGATAATTTATCATCGATATTTCAACAATTGTTTTCTGAACAAATAATTGCTCCAGTATGTCAACTTTGAAATTCAAAACGCCATTTCAAATGGAAGTGTATTGCACGTAATTTTTATTGTACATCCTCATAAAACACTATAAATACACTTAGATGATGTAAATGATTCTAAAATGTGTTTAATGGAATTTTTATTTATAAGAGACACATCCTATTTGTGCTAAATACTTGAGCTGAATATTGCTGTTGTTCTGTCGAGCATTCAACATTTACAATTTTTAATTTTAATTTAAGTACTGTAATTTGGGGATAGTTTGCCCACTTTTGAAATTGGACTTTTACAAGACTTTTACATAACTTTTACAAAATTTTCACAAAAGCAAAGCAAATGCTATTAAAATATCAGCCATATGGCTCTCTACCTAATATATTCATTAAATAAAGTGTAAACTTTCGAAGGCATATCTTTTTTAAAAAAACTGGGTGAGCAAAATTGTTTCATAGATTGAGGTAACTGTGTCCATATTTTAAAGTTAAACAATAAATGGGGTAACTTTGCCCATTTTGTCATTTTTAGAATCTCAAAATAGAATATATGAAGTATATGAAAGCAGTATTTTTTCAACACCCCCACCAAGATGAGGTGAATCAACCTTGAAAATGTCACGATATTTGATCCACTTTTTAGGCAATTTCCATCCAATGCCTTGGGTTTCCTGCATGTCACTTACTTCAACTTTACTATACCTGGACAAGCACTTCCTTCATAAGAGACAACAACAGAATCTTCTGTAGTAATGCCCGATTTGATTAGGTTGTCTTCCTCGTACGATGAATTGAAATTCTGTTCCTCTTCACACTCATCATCCTCAATCATAGCATTTATCTCAGTGTCTGGAGGTATATTTTCTTTTTGTCCAGCATCTTATGTTGCAGGCAGGTCTTGATTGCCAATAATTTTGCCAGGCTCGACTACAGTTTTTTTCGTTTCTACTTAGTTTCGGCACCAGATTCTGATCTCATTTCTGTGAGTACATTTAGAAAGATGTCTTCAACCAAGATGGTATCTGTTGGGTTTGAATTTGGTAATCTTTTGATTATTTCACCTGGGCATAATAGAACTATTCCTGTTTTTCAGAAACCAGATTTCAAATTTTTTTCAGCAGTTTCTGCTAAAAAATCATGAAGCTGTTTTAATTGTCGACCAAAATAAACTTTGATAACACAGAACTTTTTTGTTGCTTCTTTTGTCCTCCACTTAGCAAGGTGGCTTCCCCATTCTACTTTCATTGCTAGAAGGAATGCTATGTCCCAAGGTTGTGTCAAATGTGTGCTATTTGTTGGCAAGCATATGAAAGAAATATTCTAGTATGGGATGAAAGATTATTACCATCAATTACCTTTTTCCCATCTAATTTTTTCATAGCTGGTAAAGCAATCGTGGAGAATCAATCATAGAAGCAAAGAGCATCAAACCGATTATACCTTGTTCCGCTTGGTCCACCTTCACAAAAACTATTCCATAAGTACTCCGCTTTGTAGACCACATAAGGCTGAAACAATTTTCCAGAAGCTGTTCCACAGTATATTAAGGATATTCTTGCTTTTGAAGAGTTTAAAACTCGTTCTGGATACTTGACTCCTCTCTTAGTGATGAATTTTTTGTTCCCAGGATCATCAGTTAAGTTGGATTCATCATAATCAAAGATCTGAGGACCTAATATATAATATGAAATAGACAAGACAATGTCTTGACTGTTATAATTTTTGCTGTCACAAGTTTTGAATTGTTATAACATCAAATTTTCAACTAAATTTCTAAATTCATCTTTTACATAAACCATGATTTTCATTTTCCTTTTTCAGATTTGATATATAATTGTAAATTGTTTCTGTAGACATTCCTTCTCCTTTTTATTTTGCATGCAAACCTTTGTGTGAAGAATTTGTAGCAACATTGAGCACCTTAAAAATTTGTTTCAAACAGCTTGATTTGAGCACCTTTCTTATCTAATTATGTTTTCGCTCCCATACATAGGTCAAAAAGAAAGCCGTACTCGCTCATTGCCATCGCATGTTGCTTAAAAGCAATTTCTTCTGTACTGGTGGTCTGCCAACTGTTCACAAGTGTCTCCGTTTCAGCTTATTAGCTATTGTTCGTCTTGGTATACCAAACTGTTTTTCGGATTCAACAACTGATATCCCATCTTTAACTGCATTGACAGCTTCATTCAATTTTTTGGTATAATCCCTATAACGTCGGCTTCCTGGAACACGAATGTGTTCCTAGGCATGTGTAAATATTTTTCTTACAAAATCTAATTTAAATTCATCCTCTTCACACACAATGTTAGTTCAAAAGTGGGTAAAGTTATCCCAAATTATCAATTGTCGGGGAAGAATTAAAAACGTTATTCACTTTTGTATGATTTTTGGTAAGTATAAATTGTCATTATAAAGACCCGTCCAAGAGAAAGTAATAATTTTGAACGTTTACGTTAAGTTAAATATTCTGTAAATTTTGGGACATTTTTTTACCTGTTTCGTTTATTAAGTTTCTGCTTCAACATCAACGTATCGTACGTCTATTCAATGCCATTAAAAACTAATAATCAATTTTTAGCGGCTCAAAAGAAAGTAATAATTGAAACATTTTATTTTTTATTTATTTAAACAACACATACTAAGCTAATAAATCAGCAACATTGCAAAATGATAACGAAAATAACATTTCGCTATGGTATGTCTCTAATACTTTCATTAATATTACGGTGTTCCAGAAGTAATGAGCCCTACTAAATATCTTTGCTAATTATGAATCAATTTTAATAATTTTTTGCATAAATATATTTACACGCATAATTGATATTCTGTAAAACTTTTAGAGAAATCGAACAAAAGACACAAGATTTATATTCATTTGAAAAATAGTAAACATTAATGCTGCAACGCGGAAAACAAATAAGTTAATTTGGCGTGACATAATTTCCTCCGCACTCAATTACTCTTTCGCAATGTACTATGAGTTTGTCTAATTCATTTCTGTAAACCTCCACATCAATTTCTCTCATTATTTCAACGATTCTCTGTTCATTATCGTGTTGCCAGATTATCCTGTCCATTGTCGTAGGATTCGACCTCAGTGTACGCCATTTGTCAGATGTTTTCTGTAGAAATTGGGTGTAAGTCTCTCCGTCAATTGTTTGTCCATAAGGAAGAGCACGAACACTTATTCTTTTGTTGGCAGTGAAAATTTAATTTAAATTTAAACTGCAACAGCAATTTAATTTAAAAAAAAAATTTTAAAATCAATTTTACACGTGATTATCAAGTCAAGAATGGAATATGAGAAACATTGTGGAAGATTTTACGTCTATACTGAAATGAAGCGAGGAAAGACTGCAACCGAGGTATTTGATGCATTGTCAGAAGTTTATGGAAAAGATGCACCTAGTTATTCTACAGTAAAGAGGTGGTTCAGTGATTTTCAATCAGGTCAGCGTACATCATTTGAAGATCGTTATCGTTCTGGCAGATTACCAACTACATCTGGTGATGATAATGTATTGGCAGTTAAAGAAATAGTGGATAAAAATCCCCAAACATCTGTACGTCTCATTTCTGAAGAAACTGGTATTGCATCAACAACTGTTTTTAGAATTCTAACTGAAAAGTTAGAATACAGCCAAATTGCATCATACTGGGTTCCAATGAAACTAAATGATTTACAAAAGAAGAAAAGAATAGAAAGTGCAAAAGAAATTCACCAGAAACTCACTTCAATGGGAAACAATCGTTATGATTTGTATGCATGTGAAGATGAGACGTGGGTACATTTCGATTTAGTCGAAACAAGCAGATCAAGTAAAGTTTGGCAACCAAAAGGAGCTCCTCGACCTCAAGTATGCAGCAACAAATTAACTCCAAGGAAATGTTTAGTTTTAATTGCTTTCACTGCCAACAAAAGAATAAGTGTTCGTGCTCTTCCTTATGGACAAACAATTGACGGAGAGACTTACACCCAATTTCTACAGAAAACATCTGACAAATGGCGTACACTGAGGTCGAATCCTACGACAATGGACAGGATAATCTGGCAACACGATAATGCCAGACCTCATGTGAAGGCATGTGTAAAACAATTTTTTGATCAACATCGTGTGACACTTCTTCATCAATCGCCCTACTCACCTGATCTCAACCTTTGTGATCGATGGCTCAATGAAAGGCTCAAGAGAGATTTAAGAACAGAGATATTCGAAAGTGCACAAGAAGTGGAACAGAGAATCGTTGAAATAATGAGAGAAATTGATGTGGAGGTTTACAGAAATGAATTAGACAAACTCATAGTACATTGCGAAAGAGTAATTGAGTGCGGAGGAAATTATGTCACGCCAAATTAACTTATTTGTTTTCCGCGTTGCAGCATTAATGTTTACTATTTTTCAAATGAATATAAATCTTGTGTCTTTTGTTCGATTTCTCTAAAAGTTTTACAGAATATCAATTATGCGTGTAAATATATTTATGCAAAAAATTATTAAAATTGGTTCATAATTAGCAAAGATATTTAGTAGGGCTCATTACTTCTGGAACACCGTAATATTTTGTGTTTCCACCTTTTCTCGCTACAACTTCCTTGACTCTATTTGGAATGGAATCGTACAGAGTGGCGATGTAATTATTTGGAATGGCATTCCATTCTTGCAGCACGGTATTCCACAAGTCATCCAAGTTGGCAGTGTCTAAAATTCGTTTGTACTCTTCTGAATCAATATTCTTAGCAGCCCTGAATAGACAGCTTTCTCCATCGCCTCTGATAGCGCCCCACACCATTATACTCTTTGGAAATTTCAGTGTTTCCTGAAGATACCTTGGGTGGTTAGCCATTCCTCTAGGACGTCGAACATATTTTCGGTATTTAGACACTATCTGGAAATTACACTCATCTGTATATATGATCTTTTTCCAATCGTTTCTATCTTTGAACCATGCTAATCTCTTGACTCTATTGTTCTTACTAAGTGATGGTTTTTTGGTTGCTACCCTCCCAAACAGATTATTGTGCCGCAAAACTCGTTTAACAGTGCTTAGAGATACATTTCGTTGCAAATTACTTTCTTCCCTGACCATACGCGATGTGAGCATTGGATTTCTCTTTGATGTAGTAACAAGATGATGCTTACTGCGTTCACTTAGCTTTGTAGGACGACCTGATTTGGGTTTATCAATGATAGAGCAACTAGTTTTATACTTCTTCAGAATCTTAAAAACGGCAGATTGAGATACTCCAAGAGCCACAGCAATATTCTGCTGAGAGGAGCCAGAAGTACTAAGGTCAATCACATTTTGACGTTTGAATAATGAAATTCGAGGCATATTAAAGCTGTTGAAGCTGTGAAGAGATACTGAGGCACTGATAAACGCTGTCAACTTGAATGATTTAAAATTATTACTTTCTTTTGAGCCAATGAAAATCGATTACGTACTTCTTAATTTATTCAATTGGAGTGCTATACAAGATATTGAAGTAAACTAATATATGAAAATATAGGTTGACCTTCAACAAGTAATTTTGCACACTAAACATGTAAGAATATATATTTGTATAGTCTGATAATACGTCATATAAAAAGTATCTGAAATTATTACTTTCTTTTGGACAGGTCTGTAATATATGACAATTTTCTAATATATCAGATAGCCTGCTCTAATGGGGTATTAAAGTTGGACGGCCTTGAATTTTCATACTTTTGAAGCAGACTAAATACCTTCTACTTTCTGAAAGAAATGGTTTTTAAAACCGAGGCTGACTGCAAAGGTAGCTTAATAAACATGGACAGTACAAAAAATTTGCAATAGTCTTAACAGCGTCCCAGAAAAGTGGGCAAAGTATCCCCATAATTCATGAGGTGGGGTTGTATTCTGCACATGCTACACTGATTAACATAATTTGACAGAACGCATATATACAATAATAAATTTCTTAAAGTGATTCCCATAAAAATGTGATAAATTCTTACTTTTTTGAAAATGAAATAATTTTACAATATCATAGAAAAATGCAAATGAAGCCATATCAATATTTTCCGATATATCGTTGATGATCCCCATCCTATTGTACTTTAAAAAATTTGTCTGATCTGCATTTATTATTCTTATCAAGTATATTTTAGGCTATGTAAATGACTTCACAGTTGTTGATGATCACAGAGCTGGTAAAATGATAGTCGAACTTACAGGAAAATTAAATAAATGCGGCTGTATTTCTCCTCGTTTTGATGTGCAGGTCACAGATATTGAACGATGGACCACTAATTTATTGCCATCTCGACAGTTCGGGTATGCTGATTTTATAATCGGGGAATATGTATTAAAACTGTTGTCAAAAAAGTATTTTAACCCCTTCACTACCAAGGACGTGTATATACGTCCTATATTTTGTCACTCAACGACTGAGGACGTCATTGCATAAAAAGAATTGGTTGTTTGCGATACTTCGTATAAATTATCTACCGTTGTTGAGAAAGGTCTGGCACTATTTTTATGTAACGACGGTAGGGAAGGGGTTAATTTAGCAAGCATGCTAGTAATGAGAAAAATTGAACTTGAATTAGGATACAATTCAAAAACAATTAATTCGTTAACGCTGATTAACGTTCGTAATTATATGGTTACAATTCTACAGTTTGGGAAGCATCCTTTAAATCAACCTCATCATCCTAGTTGTCGACCCAGTTCCATTTTTGATGAAGCTCTTTATGTATATATTTCATAAGCAATCCATGTTTTGAAACTGCTGACAAGGAGCATTACTAGGAAACTAACGCGGTTTTGAAAATGTTTTTGTGACCACTTGCTTTAGTGAATTTGACAGTTTTTGGATGTCAAATCTTAACTTGTTAATATTAGTGTTAAGATGAGAAAATCAAATGACTGATTTTGAAATATAGCGCAAAAAGTCCTGTAGCCAAATTTGATATCAAAATTTATTGTAGGTACCCTAGTTATTTTAATATAATATGTAAAAATATATTTCCTAGTTATAATACAGCTTGTAGTATTTTACTACTACACGTTTTCCAATTGCATTTGAGAAAGCGTAATTTGCATTTGAGAATCCGTAATTTGCATTTGAGAAAACGTAATTTGCATTTGAGAATCCGTAATTTGCATTTGAGAAACCCTAATTTGCATTTGAGAAACCCTAATTTGCATTTGAGAATCCGTAATTTGCATTTGAGAATACGTAATTTGCATTTGAGAATCCGTAATTTGCATTTGAGAAACCGTAATTTGCATTTGAGAATCCGTAATTTGCATTTGAGAAACCGTAATTTGCATTTGAGAAACCGTAATTTGCATTTGAGAAACCGTAATTTGCATTTGAGAAACCGTAATTTGCATTTGAGAAACCGTAATTTGCATTTGAGAAACCGTAATTTGCATTTGAGAAACCGTAATTTGCATTTGAGAAACCGTAATTTGCATTTGAGAAACCGTAATTTGCATTTGAGAAACCGTAATTTGCATTTGAGAAACCGTAATTTGCATTTGAGAAACCGTAATTTGCATTTGAGAAACCGTAATTTGCATTTGAGAAACCGTAATTTGCATTTGAGAAACCGTAATTTGCATTTGAGAAACCGTAATTTGCATTTGAGAAACCGTAATTTGCATTTGAGAAACCGTAATTTGCATTTGAGAAACCGTAATTTGCATTTGAGAAACCGTAATTTGCATTTGAGAAACCGTAATTTGCATTTGAGAAACCGTAATTTGCATTTGAGAAACTGTAATTTGCATTTGAGAAACCGTAATTTGCATTTGAGAACCGTAATTTGCATTTGAGAAACCGTAATTTGCATTTGAGAAAACGTAATTTTAGCACATTTTATGAATGAGTAAGGATGCTATTCACTTTTAAGGTGTCACAATGCCCTTATGTTTTTCATAGAGAAAGGTCAAAATATTCTAACTTGAATATCAATTACTTAACTTCAATTGTCTTTTTCAAAATTAGCCGATTTTTAATATTATTTTTTTTAATACCAAGAGAATCTTCAATGCTATACGAATCTTAAATCCGAATTGAAAAAGTGCCTTTAAAAGCCCCAATAATAGGCCTTCAATGCTTTCACACTTCAACCTTTTAAAATTTATTCTATTTTTGTTTGAATTTGTTTGCAACTTCCGTAACAGCCTTAATGTTTAAACTGGTTTTGTCCAATTTGAAGCCCATCATTCTACAAGTACAAATGAAAAATTCAAAAACTTTCTCAAGCTTTTACTAAAATTCTGCAAAAGTTTTAAAATCACAAAATATATTTGTGCTTTGTCAATATTTAGTATATTTCAAAAGCATAACTGCTGCACAATGGGAATTATATTTATTTACATGCAAGTGTATTCATATTTTTGTAAAGCTTTATATTCCAGGCTTTGGGACAATTATCATCAATTTCGAATAAAGCTTCTTTAAATGAGCATAGTTATAACTACTCAACGATATAAATTTAATACAAATACATTCGCAATAGCAGACAATTTCAGACGATAAAATAAAGACCTTTCTCTATGAAAAACATAAGGGCATTGTGACACCTTAAAAGTGAATATCATCCTTACTCATTCATAAAATGTGCTAAAATTACGGTTTCTCAAATGCAAATTACGGTTTTCAAATGCAAATTACGGTTTCTCAAATGCAAATTACGGTTCTCAAATACATATTACGGTTTCTCAAATGCAATTGGAAAAGGTGTAGATCTCTGGTTTAATGTTCAAATTTAGGTATGTTATACTTACTACCTCGAAAGGCATCATGGATCACGAAGAAGCAAGAAGGAAGCACTTAGGAGGAAAGATTTTGGGATTTTTCTTTTAATAAAGTTTCCCTAATTAGTTTTTTTAATGTTACATGAGTTAAATTATTTATATGTATATATAATAGGTAAATAGATAAGTCCACATGCCACCACCTAAATTATTCAAATTTTATTTCTGCTCTAACTACGTAAAGTCTGCACTACCAGAGTGACAAAAAAGTCGTACAGACTGGGAACGACCTTCTGATGTCCATAAAACAGGTTGGGAATCATTTTCATTTTTGATCTACCAGATTTTTAGTCTTGATAATTTTGGTATGCCACTAACTCAACAATAGAAATTTTTTAATAGTATTTGCTAAAAAAATTGGTTTTGTAAAATCACCTGTTTTCAAAAATATATATTACCATTCTGTAAGTTTTTTTATCCACTCCCCCTGGGATCCAATAATGAATAATGTATTACAGTAATTAATATATTAGAAGAATAAATTATGCTGCCTAAAAATCTAGCGGAGTTCTTTTCCTTATATTTTTATAATATGGCTCCGTCAATATTTCAGCAAATATATATAGATTGACACCATTAATTAAAATACTCATCAACGGAATAAGCAAGTCAAGATGATGTATGTAATTTATTAATGAACACATACTGTAGAACTGTATTGAATGATGACGAGTAATTAACAAGGACTCAACTACTAAGTTATTAAGTTTATCCATGCATTCCCATTAAGTCAACGTCTAAGTAATCAACTTACTTGATTTATGTGCATAATGTATTAGCCGTTGATATTTTATTGTCTTATAAACTTGTATATCTAGCTAAATTTAATATTGAATATGTCTGAATTAACTAATAGTTACATATCTAATATAAATGAAATTTTACATTTCACAGTGCTGTATTAAAATAAGTTTTTTATTATGTATTTGGTTTTAGTGGAATAAAATTGCAAATATGACATTTTATGTACAGAATGGGAAAAAAATTTACTTTGTGTACACAGTGGGACATAAATTTTGGCATACACATTGGGAAAATAATTTTTGCGGAATTATGAGATCTGCTGTGCACACTTTTACGTGTTTATAGATCAGTTGTGTACACCTGATTATTATGTATACTCTATGTACATTTTTAATTAGACCAACAGATTTTAAATTGATTAATATGCAGACATTAATATATGACAAATAAGAATTTCATAAAATGAATTAAATTTTAAACAGTTTTCTTTACAAGAAGTATACAAAAATATGAAATGTAGAAATCCCAAAATTTTTCTGTTATAGGTCTTAAGTAATACTACAGGCACTAAGAGCATCAATAAACACTACACAAATAATTCAAACTGAAGTTTACAAAACATCTATATTTCTATTTTTTGAAATTGTGAATAAAAACTAAAGCAATGTTTAAATTTGACCAAAAATTTAACTAGCTCACAACTAAACAAAATAGCGCATATGTTAACCGAGTCATTGCATACAATCTTTGATTTTTATAAACGTCATAATTCATACTAATATAGATATCTAAAATCCTAAAAGAACACCAGCTAAAGAATTCTCTTATTCATTGCTTTTATTGAACCGTGAATCATTAAGCACTACTGTGTCAAGTAAGTAAAATCGTTTGTCAATTGCAGTTTTCATTAGCTTTAGACCACCTTAACGTCTGAACGCTTGGTATGGGGAGAATTTCAATGTTTTTGGAAAATAATTTTTAGCACATATTTAAATCTGGAAAGGAATCTATTTTGAGACAATATAGTTTTGGTCTAAGTCATGTACCTCTATTTGAACTGTACTTAATTAATCAAACTTAAATTTGCACCACACAGCACCCAGCGACGCAACCCAAAAATCATAAGTTGGTGTATACTTTGTTTTCCAAAATTGAACGCAAATAGTTTAAAACTTGACAGTAATAATGTGTGTAAATGAGTTATAATCAGTGCTTTATTGTTGTTAAGGATTTTTAACAATTTTAATAAAAACAGACTAAATGAGATATATTTCGCTCAATTTGAGTATCGCCAATTTTCCCTTTAAATGTGCCTTATTTAATTAAGAAATATACATGGTGGTTCAAAAGTCTTGGGGAATCGTGTGCGTTCGAATCCCTTGTGATCGTCACATCACTAATTATCTAGGGTGGTTAGATGTTCAACGCTTTCAAAAATGACAGATCACTTTTAACCAATCACCTAGTCTAACTGTGGCCTAAACTTTCAAGTTTTGTGGGGAATCTTCAAAGTTGCTCAATATGAGAACCATTTGTCACACGACAGACATCTAGTTGATATTCCACTTCCGGCCAAACGTGTTCCAGCATCTTGATGTCAATGGTTCCCACAACCGCTGTTACTCGAACCTTGGAAACGGCGGCACATAAACTTGTCGCTTGACAAAGCCCCAAAGAAAACAGTCTGGTAAGATCTGGAGATCTAGGAAGCCAGGGCATGAGAACCTCATCACCTCGCCCAGATCTCCCAATCCATCTACCAGGCACCCTTACTCTAAGTTTCCAGTGTGGTGGTGCACCATCTTGTTGAAAAATGCAGCCATCGGATTCCTCTTCTTCCAGCTGCGCCATTAACCAGTCTTTCATCATGATGAGATAGGATTCACCAGTGATAGTTGCCTCTTCAAAGAAGACACCTTTTTCGGAAATTGCTTTAAAATGATAAAAAAAACTTGTTTCACAAGCTTTAAAATGGCACCAGTTTCATTTTTCTACTTGTAATAGTTCATGAGATATGCGCATTTGTAATGTTACCAAGACTCTTGAAACACCTTGTATATAATTAAACGTTGATTAGAGGTAATTTGTGCTGATATATGTAGTCATCTTTGATGTTAAGACTTGGTTGCATTGATTTTATGTATATACTTTTGATTACTTTTACATTTTTGGGAATGGTTGATCTTAAAATTTTGATGTCGTAATTTAATCCACATTTTGGGTGTTTTGATATTGTTGACTTAGTTTCATGTTTTTTATTCTTCTGTTTAGTTGTCTGCTACTATATCCACTATAGTCCTCACTACAGGTTCATTGATTTTATAGATAACATTGGACTTATCGGATATCGTTGATATTGATTTTAATTCTAGGTGTTGACTAAGCTTTCGTGTGGTATAAACGAATCTCACATTTTCTTTAATATAATTAATAATAAATTGTATAGTTAGCGAAACATTGTTTGACTGTGAAATTTCTGAATGTTATCCTCAACTGGCGGAAATTTCGAATAAGCAGATGTGGTGGTGCATGTATTTGTTAAGTCATATTGAAAGTAATCTGCTGAAGCAATTAATATAGAATTATTGTGGATCAAAATACTGTTTATTAAGAAGTCAATGTATATTGTCGAATTGTACAATCCACCAAATTCATCGGTTACTAAGACAAATGTATTACACTAAAAATGGGGTTCCTCGGGGTACAATTCTGGATCCCTTATTATTTAATATTTATATAAATGTTTTGTCCGAGCAAGTAACATATGACGTTATATAATATGCAGATGACGCAATTTCATTCTAATAAATTTTCCGAAAAAGCGATTCAACCTCTCGAAACAGTCTGCTTCTCTTGTTAAATATTTTGCTTCTGTAAAATTAAGAGTAAATCCACTAAAAACTCAATTCTGTATTGTTAAATCAAAAAATAAATCTACTGATACTTCAAAATACAAACTTAATTTCAACGGCATTCAAATAAAACAGGTTGAGTCTTTTAAGTACCTCAATTTACTCTTTTGGTTCGGTAATTTTCTGTATTCATTTTTATTATACTCATTGTAAGCTTCACGATTTTCTATATTGAAGTATTTATAGCTTTTTTGTATAGTGCATAACTTTCACGATTACGGGCGTTATAATAAAAATTTTAAAGCGCCATTTTATTGTTATTAATTCTTTGCAGAAATCGGAAAGCCAAGGCTTGTCATTCTTTATATTTTTGCGAGAATGATTAGTAAAAAGGATTTTCTTTTCCGGACAATATTCATCTAAATAGGATTCAAGAATATCAAGAAAGTTTTGATCATGTTGTTAGGATCAATCGCAACGTATACAGAAGTCCAAGTTTCACGTGAAAATACGTTTTCAGGTTATCTATATTATCAGAAGATTTTTCACAAATAGTGATCCATTTTTCATTCTCAAGTTGTTCAAAAAATTCATTAGTATAACATTTATTTGGGCAATGCGAAACATTAATTAATTGCTTTTTAAAAGGTGAATTTTTGATAGGGTTATCAATTTCAACCCAAAGGCTTTCGAATTTTTCTGAGCTTACTATATCATTCCGGTGCTTTGGATGAAATGATCTCAGTACTAGAATAAGTACCCCGCCCCCTTTGCTTTTACCGAGGATTTTACAATGAGTTCTATCTTTTCTGAATCATTTATATTGATTATTGTTATCTGACCAGACATGATCAAGTTATAGATTACCTAAACCATGTCTCAGTAATTGCTAGCACTATATTTTCATGAACATTGCTAATAAGTGACTTATAATAGTATTTTTTATTAGATAAATTCTGGGCATTTAAATGAACGTACTAATCTATCTATTGAGGGTTACGAGTCGAGGCTACTATATTACCCTATCGTAATAAAAGTACAAAAACTAAACTCAGTGCAATTCGCATTTCGTGCAATTTTGGTGATATCAATAAAGGTTAATTTTATTTACGAATGAAAAACAGTTGAAGGGAGCATGCCAGCCAAGCTGATCCCCGTCAGGGTGCCCTTTAACTATGCAAACGTATTTAGAAATACATACTTTTATAAAATACAAAGTCAAGAAAAAAGTAAAAAACTTACTGAAAATATACTGAGAATAAATTGAAGAGAAATAAAATGAACAAATTGCACATATTTATAGAAAATAAAACTGGTAATCATAAATATAATCATACTGTAGAAAAATATAGGCAAATTTCTGACAAGTATAAATTCGGTCTTCTGCTACTCTAATTTTACAGCGATATTTAGCAGAAATTTAAAAATAAAATTATAGCACCGTTGTTAGTTCGTCAAATTATCAAGTGAAATATAATCGTAAGATTAATATTGAAATTGCACTAAAATACAGAAATTGAAAAATTGAATGGCTTTATGCCACATTATGGGACGCAATGCAATATCAAGGATGAATAAAGAATTTCATACAAATGAAATCAACAAAATGTTTACTTTTAAATCAAATGATTTACAAATTGAATTACAAACAACCTAGAACTCTTAGCATAGAGATACCATCGTCAAGTTTATCATGCATTGACAGACGTCTAAAAAATATCAACAGGTTACGACTTAATCCCATATTGGTTATTAAACAATTTTCGTATAAAATTACAGCAATAATTCATTATATATTTGATGAATCACTACGAACTACAAAATTCCCGAAAATTAGGAAAACTACTATAATAATACCAATTCCAAAATCACAACCGCCTAAGCTGCATAATTAAAGCCTAATTAGATTTACTTCAATATTGTCAAGAACTTTTGAAAAATTTGTATTTAATGTTCACATCAAAGATATCTACAATAGTCAATTATGAATCAGCATGGATTCCGAACAAATGGAACAACAAATGCCATTATCGAACTACAAAATAGAATTCAGTCATATAAAAATGGAAATTATGATTATGTAAGATTAATCAGCCTTGATATCAAGAAACCTTTGACAATGCAAATCATTACATTTTATTTGAAAAGTTAAGCAATAGCACACATTTATATCCGTACATCATTAATTGGCTTGATAGGTTCATTGGTAATAGACAACAAATGGTTAAATATAATAACAGACTTTCGGATATGGAAAAGATCAACAATGGTGCTTCCCAAAAGTTCCGTTTGTGGCCCATTTCTGTTCAATAACCGTATTGATTCTTTAAATTGTGAATCTTTATATATTACAAATGGTTCTATTATTAAATATGCTGATGATACGTTGATTTGTCCTCTAACTCTTGAAAATATAGACTTAACACATTCAATTTATAACAAGATCAAATCTTGGTATGAAAAAAACTAACTTGAAAAGTTGAAAATTATACAATTGAAGAGAAAATGTGTTGATAGTATATCTAAAATTAATTGATATTTCTCATTAACAACAATGAAATGTCTTGGATCTCCCATAAATAACAAGATTTCATTTAAAAAAACATATTGTTCATGTTTATAAAAGATCAATGAAAAATTTCTATATAATATTAAAAGTAAAAAGATTTTTAAATCAAGATGAAACTGAAATTTTATTTAATTCCCTAGTTAATTCTATTATAATTTACGGCATACAAGTATATGCAGGTGAATCAGAAACATCTTTATCTAAGCTTAGCAACATACACGAGAAAGCGTTTAAATATAAACTTATTACTAAAGAATTAAATATCTATGACATCATTAAAGCATTACATCAACATATCGAAGGCTCTCAAAAACATCCACTAAAACAATTCATTAGCAAAAGAACTGAAGAGTATCGATTTCCTAAATTCTACAATAGTCTCAAAATATCATAAACTTGGATTAAGTTAACAAATATGGCAAATCTCTTTGGCTAAATAACAATGCTTTTTATCATTAAGTATTATCATATGACAATTGTATTATGAACGACAATGATCATTCTCAAAGACGTGGCTCAGAGAACCAATGGCGTAAGGAGGTAATTTGTCAGCAACGTAAGAAATTTATGCTAGCAGCAATTTTTTGTATAGATTTAGCATGCCCATTATTTTTAAATATTTAAAAGAATCAATTGCAGAAATAATTCCATTTTTGACAGTCAAATTTTTGTTTGTGTGCCATTTATTGGTAAAGTAAGGATTTATTATGCAAAATTGCGTTTTCTCGGCACTAATGCGTAATTTGTGCATTGAAAATACTGACTTGGTAACTGACGGTTAGATTCGCCTCTATTTTTTGCAACATCTAATGACTTGTGGGCTAAGAATGTACAATTATCTTCTGCTTATTGTATAAAATTGCAAACTTGTTTACAAGTTCATATCGTTGACATGGATATTAGTTAAAAGAGGTCCAAGGATAATTCCTTTCTAAACGACATTTCAAAATACAGCCAGACTGAAAGTACAGAGTTAATTTTGAGTCGTTGATTTCTATTACTTAAAAAACTCGAAGTTAGTCTAGTACTATCTTGGGACAAACATTTACGTTTTAGTTTTTTTATTAAAATGTTATGATCTATTGAATCAAATGCCTTAAAGAGATCTAAGGATGCAATAGCAACATATTGTTGGTCATCGAGAGAATTTCGCAAATCTTCTGTTGAGTGGATAAGTGCATCATTCTTTGAAAAATCTTTTCTAAATTCTTTCTGGCAATGTTAAAATTTTTAAATTGTCAGTTAAGATAAGAAATTCTTTATTCAGATAAATGTTAGCAATTAGATAATCGATAATTTATCTGGTGGATATTTTCGTTCTCGATTTCGACAACCAGGCATTTGGTGGAGTTATTATCAGCCATGCCTTTGTTAGTAATATCAAAAATTTATTTGGAGTAACTAAGACACTTATGAATAGCATATAAGTGATATTATTCTTATTCAATCTTAGGCCTAAGCCCCTGCGAAAGCATTGCTCCACTGCACTATTGATTATCTAAGTAGTTGTATATTTTGTATACACATAGCATTAAAATTGACCTCAAATTTGTGTGCAGAAGTTAGACAAAAGCAGTATTAAAATCGCTATAGGTATAACAAGGTCACTAATGACACAATAGTGCCTTTCAAAGGAAACTTTAACTGTTTTTTAGACAAGGGAAATGGGTAAAACTCGGACTAGTTAATATGGGTTTTCTAGTTTTGGGAAATTCTACAAATGGTGCTTAACAGGAGGCTATTGCTATAAATTGGGAGGAAATTTAATTTAAATTGAAAAGAAATGTTTTGTAGTGCAGACGAGTTTTTATGGATTACATTTTCTTCTCTAAAAAGGGTTAAAATTGAGGAAATCTCAAATTTCAAAATAATCATTATTGTAGCGCTATTCAAAATGTACCAAAAGGTTTGCAAGCTATTTTTAGCACCAAAACTCATGGATCAGTACGTTTCCAATTACATTTTGCGCTATTATGAATAAATAGAGACCTGATAATACATACAATGAATGTCGCATATGCCTTGTTGTCGAGATAATGGAGAAAGAATTTTTCTAAATTGCCGAAAAGAACAGAATGTTACCATTTTTCTTGGAATTCCTTGTGCTTTTCCTGTTCAGACAATGCATAGTTTTAGCATGGTCAATTTTGTGTAGTAAGTTTTGTTTCTGATTCACCGTGCACTTTTAAGTGATGTTATTTTTCATTGACATTTTCAATTTCGTCCTACTTCTTGAACTAAAGCCTTCTTTTATGTTTCTGACAATACTTCCAAATTTTAAAAAACGATTAAATGCAAACAGCTGCGTAAACTGTGTCTACTGTTGTTGAAAAGAAGATTTTATGTATGAATGACAACGTATTTGATTGGTTGTCCAAAAGAGGAGGAAATATATCTCAGTGTGTTTTATTTGCAGTTTTGTTTAGGATTGCACATTTTAATCAAAGAAAACATAAATTCAAAATATTCTTTTTCTGACGCAGCCATTCATCATGAAATTCGCAATAATACACCAAAATTATTTTGTCTATGCTAGGTCAGGGACATACGCAGGATTATCTTAGTGATTGACAAAAGTGGGACGAAACCCCACGAATTTTCTTTGAGAATATTCAGAAAATAGACCCTAAAATGTATTCACGATCTTGGTTTTTAAATTTTTCATTTTTTGCCGAAGATTTTTTGATTTACCCAGTCAAAATCAGTTTTGAAAACCTGACGAGGAAATTCCACCATGTCCCGCCCCCCCTTACGTACGTCACTGTGCTTGGTCATTCTATGATTTAATGAATAACCATATAAAATGAATAAATACATACTACTTCTCAAAAAAATCAGCACTCCTCTATAATTTACTTAGCGTAAGATGCAAGAATGTAGGTTAATGAATAAAAATATTTGACTCTTGATTAATCACATTCATAAATATCAAATTAAGCAGTACCTATTGTTTATCCACTAGAAATTTTATTATTGTACTGCACTCTAGCATTTGGATTACTATCTAGGATGTTGTCTAATTGTTTAATATTTAGGGAAATGTATTCTTTTTTCTCTTTTGTAAAATTGCACTTTTTTATGATTTCCACTTTCTTCGAATTCGAGTATCACTTGATTTAGTCAATATTTCCAGACCTTTTCTAATAAATGTAAATAAATTATTCTCGAAGAAACTTATATCATTATCTCTCATTGGGCACAGTGTTATAATGATTTTCTTAACCAATTCCAACTGTTCCAATACAAAATCAACGAATGTAAGTTCAGGATCGAATAGTATTTCACTTAAATGTATATAAATTATTTTTTTTAATTCTCCATTAAATTTTAAGAAACTTACAGAGTTTTCAGAATTTTCTTTTTGAAATTTCATAAAATGCAAATTACGAGAACAAACCTTTAAGTCATGCAGATCAGACCATAGACAAAATTCTTCTGCTGCTGCTTCTGCAGTACTTTTAAAAAATTTATTTTTTTTCTTAGTCATCTTCTATTAAAAGAATTATATCTCTTTCAAAAACAAATATATGACCAGACTGTTTAAGGCTGCATTGTGCATTATTTCCAAGTGTGCTGTCTCAAGGAATTGTAGACAAAATGCTTTAGCTGCCTCTTCAGCAGTTGTTTTTAAATAGCTCTCTTCTTCTTTCTTATCTTCTATTAAAATAATAATATTTCTTTCGAAAATGTATGTTTCACCAAATTTTTCAAGAATGCTTTGGGCTGTATATAAGATACAATTTTCCAATTCAATTCCAAGTGTGCTGTCCCAGGGAATTGTAGACGATTCCTGCAAGGGAATGTATGGAAAGTCTTTTGAATAATANATTAAAAGAATTATATCTCTTTCAAAAACAAATATATGACCAGACTGTTTAAGGCTGCATTGTGCATTATTTCCAAGTGTGCTGTCTCAAGGAATTGTAGACAAAATGCTTTAGCTGCCTCTTCAGCAGTTGTTTTTAAATAGCTCTCTTCTTCTTTCTTATCTTCTATTAAAATAATAATATTTCTTTCGAAAATGTATGTTTCACCAAATTTTTCAAGAATGCTTTGGGCTGTATATAAGATACAATTTTCCAATTCAATTCCAAGTGTGCTGTCCCAGGGAATTGTAGACGATTCCTGCAAGGGAATGTATGGAAAGTCTTTTGAATAATATTTACGTCCTGTACGAAAACTTTCAACAATGGTTATGATGTAATCTCCAGTCACATTTGATAATATATTTCCTATTTTCCCCGCAGGGAAGTTGATGATGTCCGAGAAGTCAAATTTAATCATTAACGAGCTGTTTGTCCTTTCCCAGCAGCGTTTTACATATTCCTCGATGTTGTTCTTAACATTGTCTTTATAAATAATATTTATTGGCCTACGAATATTTATTCTTTTACTAATTAACATTTCCTGCAATTTTCCGATAAAATGAATTGATAAATCAAATGAAAAATTCTGTATTGAAAGTTTTCCATTAACTTTTGGTCTATTTGATTTTCTTAAATGTACTAGTGAATGCTTCAACATATTTGGAAAGCAACCTTTTTGAAGATATTCCAAAATAGGAATTACATATTTTTTATACTTTTCAACATTTTCTATTAAATTTTCTTTCGGGTGTTTACTACTGCATTTTTCACCAACTGCTTTCAGACATCTTTTAAACTCTTCTTTACCGGCATTGAAGGTTGGAAAAAGTACCTTTTCTTATCTCTCATTGAAAATTCTAATTGAGTTAAAAATTTCTCAAAAGGATTAATTTTTTCAATTGTGATGTTGTGTATTGATTGCGAGATATTGTTTGTTTCACAAATATGTTTTGAAAAAAGCATTGAATTCTAGTGGGTTCCGAATATTGTCTTTCTCATCTAGAGACAATGTGCATGTATGTTCATCACTTTTTGCTCTAAAATGAGGAAAAACTATTTTAAATTTCTTAAAAAATTCAAAATTCTTTAGGGAATGTATGAGTTCTGTACCCATAATATGAGGTTCAAATTTACTGTCCCTGTTTTCCACTTTGGCTGTGGTGTGTAGTGGAACAATATGCCAATTTTCGAAGCAAATTACTTCACAATTTGAAGACCTTAGTAGATAAGTCATAACAAACCTTCTTAAGAAAATTTTNATTCCAACTGTTCCAATACAAAATCAACGAATGTAAGTTCAGGATCGAATAGTATTTCACTTAAATGTATATAAATTATTTTTTTTAATTCTCCATTAAATTTTAAGAAACTTACAGAGTTTTCAGAATTTTCTTTTTGAAATTTCATAAAATGCAAATTACGAGAACAAACCTTTAAGTCATGCAGATCAGACCATAGACAAAATTCTTCTGCTGCTGCTTCTGCAGTACTTTTAAAAAATTTATTTTTTTTCTTAGTCATCTTCTATTAAAAGAATTATATCTCTTTCAAAAACAAATATATGACCAGACTGTTTAAGGCTGCATTGTGCATTATTTCCAAGTGTGCTGTCTCAAGGAATTGTAGACAAAATGCTTTAGCTGCCTCTTCAGCAGTTGTTTTTAAATAGCTCTCTTCTTCTTTCTTATCTTCTATTAAAATAATAATATTTCTTTCGAAAATGTATGTTTCACCAAATTTTTCAAGAATGCTTTGGGCTGTATATAAGATACAATTTTCCAATTCAATTCCAAGTGTGCTGTCCCAGGGAATTGTAGACGATTCCTGCAAGGGAATGTATGGAAAGTCTTTTGAATAATATTTACGTCCTGTACGAAAACTTTCAACAATGGTTATGATGTAATCTCCAGTCACATTTGATTATATATTTCCTATTTTCCCCGCAGGGAAGTTGATGATGTCCGAGAAGTCAAATTTAATCATTAACGAGCTGTTTGTCCTTTCCCAGCAGCGTTTTACATATTCCTCGATGTTGTTCTTAACATTGTCTTTATAAATAATATTTATTGGCCTACGAATATTTATTCTTTTACTAATTAACATTTCCTGCAATTTTCCGATAAAATGAATTGATAAATCAAATGAAAAATTCTGTATTGAAAGTTTTCCATTAACTTTTGGTCTATTTGATTTTCTTAAATGTACTAGTGAATGCTTCAACATATTTGGAAAGCAACCTTTTTGAAGATATTCCAAAATAGGAATTACATATTTTTTATACTTTTCAACATTTTCTATTAAATTTTCTTTCGGGTGTTTACTACTGCATTTTTCACCAACTGCTTTCAGACATCTTTTAAACTCTTCTTTACCGGCATTGAAGGTTGGAAAAAGTACCTTTTCTTATCTCTCATTGAAAATTCTAATTGAGTTAAAAATTTCTCAAAAGGATTAATTTTTTCAATTGTGATGTTGTGTATTGATTGCGAGATATTGTTTGTTTCACAAATATGTTTTGAAAAAAGCATTGAATTCTAGTGGGTTCCGAATATTGTCTTTCTCATCTAGAGACAATGTGCATGTATGTTCATCACTTTTTGCTCTAAAATGAGGAAAAACTATTTTAAATTTCTTAAAAAATTCAAAATTCTTTAGGGAATGTATGAGTTCTGTACCCATAATATGAGGTTCAAATTTACTGTCCCTGTTTTCCACTTTGGCTGTGGTGTGTAGTGGAACAATATGCCAATTTTCGAAGCAAATTACTTCACAATTTGAAGACCTTAGTAGATAAGTCATAACAAACCTTCTTAAGAAAATTTTCATTAATCCATCTAAATGTTTCGCTGAAATTTTAATCCGCGTATTTTCTCTCAAATATATTGTATGATTATTATTATAGGTTTCTAAAAGAGGTTTATAAAAACATTCCCTAAGATTAGCTATTTTTGCTCTAAGTGTTTCCAAAGACAAAGATGATGCATCCAAGCCGATGATTAAAGTCTCATTGTGACGTTTTAAATACGAAGTCAGTACTTCCTTATTAATAACTCTAAAATTCTGGGTTTTGAGAATACAAGTTTCAAAAAGTTCTTCATTAAATTCCCAATACGTGATGCACAAATTAAATGCTCTAATTAATTTTGAGTTTATTTCTTCATTAGAATCTAAAATAGTTTGAATTAGATCAATATCTACGTATGCATTGTTGGATTCGATGATAACTTGACAAGATTCTTTGAGGTTTTCCATTGATATGGTAGTATTACTAATTTTCTTATCATTCATATTTTGAGAATTGCTACACTTACAATCATATTTAATCTTTCCATATAGCTCTTGTATCCAGAATGTGTTGAATTCAAGTTTATTCTCAGTCGCGGCTTGTATTGGGTGGGAGATTTTTGATATTTTAATCAATATTGGTTTATGGTGAAGATATGGCTTATCATGACCTTTAATTTCCCAAGTGAAATTATATGGACTATTACGATTTATTACGATTTACAAAACTTAGATCAATATATGTTGAACTTGATGCTGCGAAGTATGTAGGACCTCCCCATGGACGATTTAACATGTATATATTATTAGCAATTATGTCGTCAACCAACATTTTACCAAGGGAATCATAGGTATTACCTCCAAACGCTGCATGGTGCTGATTAAAATCAGCACATATCAGAAAATTGGGTTTAGAATTCTCATATTTTATATTGTAATGCTCCAAAGTTCTCGAAGGAATTTTTTTCGTTCTTCAAGCATTTTTTGGCCTTATACAGTATACACTTACAAATAAGTTCGAAATATCTTTCTAAGATGTACTGCATTAATCCAATAATTTTCACTAACTCTGGCAGATTTTTTTGTTGTTAATTGTTTGCATTGGTTGTTTTCATCCATTCAACTGGAACTAGAATCTCTACTCGTTCATTTCCATTATGTATATTATGATAGTTTCTTAAGTAGCAGGGTTCCCTCTTTCGATCTAGTGGAGGATCTTGTAAGAGAAAAATATTTTCTTTTGCAAAGTTTTCTCTATATTCTTCTAAAAATTTTATCCAATTTTTATCCAGATATATTTGAACGACATTAATTGTCATTTTGTTTCATTCAAATACTTGGCAGGTGGTGTTTTCCACCATATTTCTTAGAAATATTGTGACTTATCAGTGTACTAAATGCTGGGATTTATCACACAATTTTTCATTCTAATTATATCATTATATCTGTATGTCATTCAACAAGCGAGTTATAACAGATATGTCAAGCGAGTTGTAGATTAATAAGACCAGTTATTGATAATTTATCCTTTCATTACATATAGCAACTATCAAATTGTCTTAGCATTAATTGAAAATACATAACAAATAGTTGAAAACTTTAATACGAATTGTTTTCAAAATAAACAATTAAAGCTAAAACAAACAATCCACGAGTCCTCTTGCATTTATTTTTACTGCATAATAACTTATTTATACACTCGAAAAACTTCTTCTTCTAGGGAATCTTGCCAGTATAATAATCACAGTGTTCTTTACTTTGCAAAATTATCAAAGTAACGAAATAATTTCTCTAAAATCATCAACCCACATAATGCGAAAACGCTTAAAAGCTACATGCAATCGTTTCTGCAACGTTTGTGAATATTTATTTATAAAACTATTACGTCTTCTCATTCTTTAGTAGACTAATTATTCAGATAAACCGACATTTTCGGTGTTGGATCAAACATATCAATTAACGAAAATCTACTGAATAACTAACGTAATTTAGTAAAAATATCAGCCATATCGAAATATTTGGCCATAAGCCTGCTTGCAACTCTGTGCTTATTCATCAGCATTTGACAAAATTTTTACCTGTAATGCAAATTTCTGATATATGCTAACTTGCCCTTTAAAAAATTTTTTTATTAAAGATGCCTGCATTAGAAGATGAGAAGAATTTTAATGATTGCCAAAATGGCATTTATTAGACAAAATTAGTGTAGATAACTTACATGGCATACACCATTGGATTTGGGAATACAAATTGACTCTTCTGTATGACAAACCCATTAAATGACTTTATAATCTCAAAAGAAATTCAATTTAATATCTATAACAGCATTTCATAAATAATGTTAAAATTTATAGGTAGTAAATAATAATATTAGCAGCTTCCGTTACATAGTTAATAATTATTGACTTTGCTGAAAGGTAATTACATTAAATCCCAAAAATTAAGAATCTATAGAAAATAATAAAATATTAATGACATAAAAGAGCAAACAAATATAACACCAAAAAATTTATTTCCAATTATAATGACAAAGCTAAATAAAATTCCAAATAATTTGACTGCTAAAATTGAAATTCACAAAAAATAAAATCCCAAACAATTGATATACCAAATTACACCAATTAAATTTAAGTGTAACAATACATTATTGTAATTTTATTCAATAAAAAATACATGTTTCATAATCTAAAAAATTATTGAAAAATATGAAAAGTATTTGACTGACTTCAGAATTTTCTTCAAGAAATTGTTCGAACATGAGCTTGTAGCATTGCTGCTTAAACAAAGTCTGAGAAACTCAAACTTGGCTTGAAGACCTCAATAATTTTCCAATGGCTGTTGATTTTATTTAACAGTCAAATTTTGTTATGGGATCCAATTTGAAGTTTTTAATGAATTTGATTCAATATATTGAACATAAATGGAAGAGTTGTGTGTCCTTAAGGTAATAAGTTTGCTTCAAGGGCATAACTATGATAGAAGGGATGCATCAGGGTAAATATGATTCAAATAAGATAGTAATTTTTTGGAAACTTCAGCGTGACATAGCTAAGAATCATAGAGGGCAAGCAAGAACAGAAACATTTTCAGATTTTTAGCTTTGTAAAATCGACATATATTGGCTAATTTATTTATTGTTGTTGTAATATGGAATTTAAATTATAGCTTTGATCAAGGGAGATATAATTTAAGCTTTTTTAGTCACAAGTATTCATTCTTTCAACATGAAAATAGGACTTTGTGAATGATAAACAAAATAAGTTGGAACTTACTTAATGAAATATCACAATATTAGGGTTTTATTAAAAGTAAAATAACCCATTAACCACGTGTGATAAAAAGAAAAAACAAAGACATCTTTGGAATCGGTGATCAACATTTTATCAGTACATATCTAAAGCAAATTACAACCACTTTGCCTTTTCACCAGTGTTATGTATTTTTGTTTAAAACACGTTCAACACACTGTTGCCGTATTGGTGAGAGCAACAGAGTGAAATTCACAAAAATTCAATTCAAAGCATAAAATATAGGAGCTGAAATAATTTAAGTAGTCAATCAAACTGAAAAATATCACAGATAAATCATTCAATTGGGATGACAGTAATGCAATTGAGAATTTAAAAAGGATAAAATTGTACGGGACATAAGGAACTGTTTGTTATTCATAGTTAACTGCACAAGGTGGTTAAACTGTCACATATTAATGATCTCAGTGACGTTATCGAGGTCTTCCTAGTTTTTCTCAGTCAGTAATCTTGTGGCTTTCTTCTCTGTCACACATTTCTGTGTTCCTCCAGTATTCTCCATGCATTGCCTTCTGCGTATACCTTGTTTGTCTCTCTAATTTCATCCTACTCTGGTTACCAGAGTCTGGTATGCTGTCTTTCCTTCACTCTCAGTTCTTATCTTCCTTAGCTCCTCAGTGACCTCTAGTATTATTATTATTAGTGTTAATTGCAAATTTCAAAATTATTTGACATGACTAAAATCAATTTAAGTACTAAAACTAGCAAAATGAATTAAATGAAATGGTAGAACATAATATAATAGTAAGAAAACGAGTATTTATATCTCGGCTTGGCTCGGCTCGGCTCGGCTCGGCTCGGCTCGACTCGGCTCCTTATCATTTATGAAATCCAAACAGATAGAGATTTTTATCATGACAAAATGATTGGTGCTGCATGCAACAATCTGAAAAGAATGTGTTTATGGAATGTAAGCTAGTGTTCAAAAAAGCTTAGATTACTATCAATAGAAATTCGGTTTGAAAACGGCAACATATCACCAAAACAAAGAATTATATATGTTTTTCACACATAACTAGCTTGCCAGTAGCAGAAAATTAAATGATTATCTATGCATTTGTTGTTATGGGATAAAACAGATACATGTAACAAAGCGTTAAATTGTTCAATGTAGTGCTAAAACCTATACATGCAGTCACTAATTTACTTCATGACCCTGACATGACCCGATTTAAGGAAAATAACTTTCTCCCGGTCCGACCCTTATCTGCCAGTTGTGAAGTTGCAATAATACCCAGACTCAAAATCAAAATGTCGCCTTGTGAAATTTATTTTGAATGTGTACCACATACAAGACTTCATGCAATTATAAGACCTAAGTGATATGTATTTATAAAAGCATTGACTGAAAGATGAAGTCGAACGAATTGAAATTGCATTACTTTTCGGGTATATGTTTAATTGATAATAATACAACCTATGTGTGCAGCAATCATCGCTGTGAAAAGGTAGTTTGAAATGGTTATGCTAAATTTAATGATACTACATTCAGAGTCAGCCTGCAATTCATTCATTGAGATAGATTCTATTCATTGATTAGGATAGAAAACAACACAGAAGCCAAAGTTCTATTCATAATTTTCAGAAACAACCAATTTAGTAGTCATCATTTTAAAATACAATGAAAATGAAATTATATTACATAATGCAAAATAGTGTCTTAGTGGCAAATCTTTTTGTAGAAATATTATTTCACAAATTAATGCAAGTCTTTCATTTCTATTTGAGCAATATAATCCACTTTATCTAAAAAACTTCCAACGAATAATAAACCATCGAGTTGGAGAACCTCACTAACTTGATTAAAAGTTCTGCCATCATTACTATAGAAACATTTATCAACATTGCCCACTCGGTTAATGTGCATGAATGATCCATGAGGACTAGTCAATGCTTCTTCTGACAATATATTGGATTCTATGAGCAGATGAAAAATAAACCGAAAAATTGGATACTTTTGAAAATAATATAGACTGGGTTTGTTTGCAGCGTTAACACCAACCCAGTAGCCGTCGAAGCCATCTGATCGTATGTTATCTGGGAGACCGCTAAATCTTGCAAATTCACTTAGCTCATTAGAGTTGAGATCATATTTATGAGTAGTAAATCTTGAAAATTCATTAATAAGAAGGTATTTTTCATCCCTGTCAATTTCAATTCCATTTGTAAATGCAAATCTTGGACTTAAACAATTTACTTCTCTCGTGTTAAAGTTGTAGGTTAATACACGACCATGCTTACCACCATGCGCTAACATTGATAAGCCCTCATCAAAGCCATATTTTACTGATATTTGTGTTACATATAGCATATTACGCTTTTGTGAATATGCAACGTCATCTAACAATAGTACAGGCATACCCTCCACAACATCTTCTGCCTTTATAAGGAAAACTATCTCTTTCGTTTTGAAATTATATGAATACAGTCCAAGCACTGCATCTGCTACTACTAATGTTGTTTCATTAATGACTCTCATACCTAAAGGTCTCGATTTTTTTAGGGTGTATAATACTTTTGTAGTATTTTTATTTATATCAAGCTCCATGACTCTGCCGTCATCCATTCCTGAAATGATTTTATCATCGCCAACATATGCCATTGATTCAGGTCCTGATATCTCGCCTTTAAAAAGTTTGGAAGAAAAATGCAATTCAACACATGGTATTTCATTGTATTTAAAATCGATTGCGTTATCTTCAAAGTTTAATTCACTTATTAGCACTGATATGCCAATTCCAAGTAGAACTGCTGAGATACCAGTAACTGCCATTATATAGACACAGTTTTTTGACTGCCCACTGTTTGACTTCGTCATTTTTGTATGTTCAAGTAGACCTAAAGGTTAAGAATGAAATTGTTCCGAAATTTACTTTAATATAATCCGGATAAACACCTCACTCAGAAGATAAATAAACAAATTTAGGTATATATATATATTTAAGTAGTGTTTTCAAATAATGTTTAAACGGAACAAACTAAGAATGTTAATGCATTATACATATTTTCACTGACCTTTAAACCGACACTGATTATAAGCACCATTCTAAATTCATTAACTGTTTATGGGCGAAAGTTTCATAAAAATTAGGAGAAAGAATCAACTACTCAAAGCTGTAATGATCTAATCTATTTGAACATGAAATCGTAATTATTTGTCCCAAGATATTCATACGACAATATTAACGGGAAATGATTGGGATTATTAATGCAATAATACCAAGCTCTCAGAGGAACAATGAACAGATGTTCTTACACCACTTCTGGATTGTTTCTAATCCAACAGCGCCTTATCTAAATTACACGGTTGTAATTAAAGCTTCCGAGTCTACTGGGACATCGTGTCAGTTTTTCTCTAAATTTTCTGCGTCATATTTATAGTATAAACAAATGATTGAAATAAATTACACAAAGAGCATATTTAAAACAATATAGGCATATTATTACGTAACCATTGAATTAGCCAATGCCGAGTGTGCTTTAAATAGGGTTTAATGGTTTCAGAAGTTTTTTGTGTTTATTTTCGTATTTTTTTAAATAGAAAACTGTGAATTCACTTTATGTATTTCGATTTAGAATATTCAGGCAATATGTTCGCAAATCCGAATGCAAATTCGAATCCAAAATATCAATCAATTTACGTAATAATTTCCATATCAAAAACATCTGTTGTTACTAGTCACAGTTAAAAGCCTACTTTGAAACAATTTTATCTGTTTGTTCTGTAAAACAAGAATTCAACTGAGTAATGTGATTTTGTTATTTCAGAAAAAGTGCTAGCTTCCGAACCAGAAGTTATATTATTTAAAATATTTATGTAGCCCACCAGAATTTTCTAGATCTGCTATTATACTTTACCAAGATTCGAATTAGACTCTAACATATATTCGGATTTGATTTCGTTTATTTGTAAGTCTCTATTTTGGAATTGGTTAATACATATATAGAAGGTGTCCCAAACTTAGTCTAAGGTTTGTAAATGTCTCTAATTTTTAAATGATGCAATGGATTTCTAATTTACTTCACATACACGCACATATATATATATATATATATATATATATATAATATAGATTATGGCATTTTATTTGCATTTTGAATTTTTGAAATTGGCGAACTTTGATTCCAAATATAACCTTTGTAACAAAAGTGCACTTTTTGTTTCACAACAGTATATTTTATCAAAGTTAGATAACCATGAAAAAAATGTTGGATAGAAAAGAATGATTGCAGTGACGTGTTGAAGGCACACCGATATCTAGGAAGATGTGTGTGTAAAAAATTAGAAAAATAACATAGAAACGATTTCTGGGGTTTAACTAGAGCAAAAGTGCACTTTTACAGAAAGGTCATAACAAGAGTTAAGAGCCGCCGATTTCAAAGTTTCAAATCCATTGCATCATTAAAAAATTAGAAATATTTAAAATCCTTAGACAGAGTTTGAGACAGCCTGTACATATATTATTTTGTAAAGTTCCTACAGAAATATGATTACTTTTGGTCTATTTATTAACTATTTCTTTATGTTATGTAATCAAGTTACTTTGTTTTTGCAAATTTAAAAATCATTGTTCAATTGTCTGCAATAACGGCTTTTATAAACTAAACTTAAAGTCCCATTAAATAAATTCTTTTGTGGCCGTATATGCAATTTGTTAGAATAACATATATTCATAAAGCAGTAAAATCATAAGATACATTTCCTGATTTTGATGGAAACTAGATATAACTTGAATAAAAAATCATAGTGTCGCATTTTTTTGTAAAAACGATATTATTACCTAGAAAGGCCTTGGTGATGCAATAATATCCTCTGTATACCTGTTTCTGGATAAACTTGCATTGATCACTTGAGACAGGACCTGTTAACGTTGATTGGCAATGGATTGACCTTTTTATCTTGGGGCACATTGGCAGGCTATCTGGCGTGACTATGATATAATTATGTAGTTTGACAGATCTATCTCTGACATATTCACAGACTTTAAAATTATTTATTCAGTTCCGGATCCTTAACCCTATTTCCACTAGCGTTTCTTCATCACAAATTTTTCAAAATTCCTAGTGGAAGCAGGGTTAAGACTATTTTGGTGGATGATGACAGAAACAAAATAGATTAATATAATCAGAAAACATTGTTCCGACGAATTCTTCTACAGACAAATCAAGCTGAACTAGTTTGCCTAATTAACATGATAAATGCATGCCAGTGTGATGAGCAAAGATTCCAGCCAGTCACATTTCTTGTAAACTGGATACCCAATTTTTTCAATAGGATCCTATTTGTTAATCATACTAAGCAAAGATATTACTAGAATATCAATTTTGATAATATTCTATAAAATCCAATATTTCCAGTAGTGCAAGATCATATAAAATATTTTAAGAAAATCTTACTATTAACTTAAAAATGTATCAATTATTTCAGTATATGTTACCCTATTGTGTACCGAATTCAGACCTCCAAAATTGTAACCAAAGCCCACTTTGCTGGACCAATTCTTGATTTCGGGAAAACTCACTGCTAAATCCAAATTCGGAAATGCATGAAATTGGATCATTGACCATGTGTAAGCAAATTTTTTAACCGAATATGAGACAAAAATCACTCGTCACATGCGATAGTAATGAAACAAAGATGTTTACTCTATAAGAATCCCGACATTTGTGGTATCATTTTTGAGGTAACAATTATTGATACCAATTACTACCCTTATTGGGAATATTGCATCGTTACACTTATAAACAATAATTTTAACGTTCTGATAATTGTTGTCAGATCATTTTTATGTGAATCAATAAGAACTTTAGAATATTCCTTGTTTTTCTACGAGCTATATATGCTTAGATTATATTAATCTTATCTATGGATCAACACGTTATAAGGAAAATTTCAAAGTATGTTAACTGAACTTAATCTGATTCAGTTGGTAGACTTTCCCACGAATAGATGATTCAAGTACTTTGGACTGGATAATTGTTACGGATGATCCTGAGGTCCTTTGAGTGTAGCCTAGTAATAATAATATCAATAATAATAGTAAATTTTATTGCACTAAACCAAATACAGATTTTACCCTAAAAAATGAAAAAGCTGTATAGTTGTTAAAGATTTTTCTATAATGAAAGACTTGTCGAAATTGGTGGATGAATAGCAAATGAGATTATTCTACCGGGTCTACATGTATGTAGACGAAATTTTTTTGCAACAAAGCCGATTTAACTGGCTTATTAGTATCCATTGTACCCTTAGAGTAGGCTTCATCTTCTTGTTGTAGCTTTTCAAATAATCTGTTACTTTCTAATGTTCATTTGGACTTATGTGCATTATCCAAAATTTTTGAATCAGTTTTTGAAATAAGAACCATATATGATTAATCCATTAAGAATTTTTGTTAAAAATAAAGATCCTTACATTACTATTTCAAGTAAGGGAAAATCTGTCATTCTCATAGTATATATATA
>CABFPE010000325.1:242789-255835 GCA_900660155.1 Hofstenia miamia | reverse complement strand
TGGTGCATTCATGATAAGAGATGAAGAAGACCAAAGATTAGTAAATAAGATCTATAGAAATAATCGCCATCCATTACACCAGGTACTTATGAAAAATTGAAACATGCGTCATAACAGAAAGGGAAAAGAATACATTCCAATGTTAACAAGAACAGATGCATTTAAAAAGAGTTTTATTCCACGCGTCCTATCCAAATTTTAAAGTATTTTATATTAAATCACATATCAAAAAACATTTTTCACAAACATTTGTGAACAAGTTTCATATGTTTAGTTTTCTTTTTATTTATTTATTTTGTTTTACCATCTTGTGTACTTTGAGCATGGAAATTAAAGTTTTTCAATGTTTTTCAATGTTTTTTTTTCAATGAGGTGATTCACCTCCTAAAAGACTTAACAATGAGAATTTTATTGAATTACCACATCATTGAAGTAGTATACCACAATAATTAAACCTAACAGAGAGGGTGGTCTCCCCACATTTGCATAAGTAAATGGAAATTTCGTTTCCATTTCCAAACTATTTATTTGGAAGTGGAAATCATTTTATGGAATGGAAATTAAATGGAAATTTGTGGAAATGAAAGATGTTCTAAGGGCCTAAGTTTTTTTGAAATACATATGTATTTCTTAAGAACTGTCACAAAATGCATTAAAATTACCAAAATTTGTCTCAATCAAACAAAGCAGAGTGAATACGACAAAATTTGGAGACCATTTTGTAACATCTAACTAATTCTGATTCCACCCATGCATGTGCATATAACACATTTTAATATTTAATGACACAGCAATTATTATTATTACTTAAAGAAATTATGTAATACAAATAAGTTTCCTGAATGAATTTTTCACTTATCAACCATTTATATATGACTTTAAATTATTTAATTTTATTTCAAGCAGAACATGACTGCATTTAATTTAAATCATGAATATACATATGAAATTGAAATAGCTTGGCTGAGACAATTATCTGTACCTTGGCAGTTTCAACCAAACCAAGTATTGCATGTGTTTGAATTGAACTGTAATTTATGTTCACATATTCAATTTGACAAACCACTAGTATTGTTCTACGAAGTTACCCAGTCCCAAGGGACTGGGACAAAATGAAGAATCTGGAACAATGGATTTCCAAATGCTGCTTATAATATTTCAAATTTTAATCAAAATAGCAGTTATGCCATGGTACCAATAGGACTATTTACCAGAAAATTTTATGAGATTGAAATGGGTTTATACTCAATTGGACTAAATGGAACTGAAACCAATGAATTTCTATTCCCTCTGAAGCTTTATCACTAGCTCTATGAGTTATTGAGATATGTTGAAATTAATAGAAACATATGAAAATGTTTTGTGGAAATTGAATGGAAATCGAGAAGAGATTTATAAAAATTTACCCTGCTAAGATTAATCTGCATATTTGATAATATTTTATTAAGTGTTGCTTAGTGTTGCTTATTTACAAGTATACTTAAGAGGGATTCTTCATTAGACTTGTGAGCAGAATCTGTATGGCCAGATAAACAGGAGTACTTGTGAGTAAGTAAGTGCCCACACACATGCATATAGATATAAATAAATATATATATATATATATATATATATATATATTATCAATGAGGTTAAAAAAGGTTAAACCGGTCCGGTCCGGGTAAAGCCGATTAATCTCCATGTGTCAGGTTAAAATCTGGTTAAATAATTTTATCTCTGATTTTCAAAATTTATTGATTGCAATGATTGCGGCATTACAAAACAATAGAAATTGTGGAAAATGTACAAAGATTCTTATTGTTGTAATACTCTACATTTTCGAATTCCAGAATTGCAATGACGCATGCACTATTTTAAAAAATATCACATTTAAAGGAAAAGGATGCATCAATTCCAACACGTTTATATTTGGCTTGATGTTGCTATGTAGACTAGATTTAAATTCATTCGTAAAGTTCTAAATTTATTTTTTGATCCTATTTTATAAACACCATTTTTAGTATAACCACATATCTATTCTTCATTAAATTTTAATAGACTACCATTAGTCTCAATAATGTTTGCTTCATAAAAATCTCATACATAACATTTCGAAGACGATATATATATATAATCTTAGAATACATGGTTATCGATTCGATTATGTTTATCATAGTATGGATATAGTTAAAATATAGTTTATTAAAACACGAGAACTATACCGTAAAATCCACAAATTTGAAATGTATGTAAATCAGAAGAACATACTCCCGACGATATGATATTGAATATTAATTTGATGACATAAAAAAGACCAATTTCATTTTGGCCTATACGGATTGAATATATTTTTGTTTTTAACCTAATATGAGTATAGATGCATCATAGATGTATGTAACTAAGCAAGTGCCAATTATTAAGGTTCCGGCTAAAACCGGTTAAAATCGGATTAAGTTAAGAGCAATCCGGTTAAAGTATATATATATATATATATATTGAATTTTCTGTAAAAATTAGACCATATTGGGGTAATTTTTCAGAGCAGGCTAAAATTACTAGAATTTTGCTCTAGAGTGATTCATATCGTTTTCAAGCTCTTGATGCCGTTAATTCTATTACAATAAATTCATTAAACTTCTCAATTTCCGCTAAAATGATTTTAGATTATTTCGTACGTTTTGGAGTAATTTGTAAGTGACTGGATAAAATTGAAGCCGTTGAATATAACTGATCAACTAGGACGCTTTTGATGCGAAGTTTTCGTCAAAAACTTGTTAATATGAAGATAAAGAATCTTACAGACATAATTATAGAATGCATTACAAATTGCTCATAAAGCGACGATTTATAAATGAAGGGACATTCAAAGAATCGGAAACAAACTTTTTGTAGTCTTGAGCGAAAATCATCGTTCTACTAGTCCGTTGTAACCGGAAATTTTGATATACCTAATCATAACAATTCTAGCTCCGATGCTTTTAATGTGGTTGATGAGGAGTAAATTCTAAATGTGTGTAAATTCTTCTTGTCCTAGAGAAGTTTTCTAAACAGCATAAAAGTATTTGACGTATTATTCCCATTCATTTAGGAGCTCCATTTTTGCTAAGAATTTGAAAAATGACGTCATGATTCTCCTTCTCAAAAAGCCGCGGAAAGATCGAGAATATTATCAAATGAACTTTCTAAATAAGTTATAGGAAAGACAGTTTCGTCGCAACTGCTAGGATATAAAATCAATCTGCATATAGAGGGCTTCACTCTACAGAAACGGCTTTACCCAAAGTATTTAGTGATGTTTATTCACGATTGGACAAATGGAAGATTCTCATCATATCATTGCTTGATCTCCCACCAGATTTTGATGAGATTGACCACAATGGTGGTATAGACTAAGTCATGCTACTCAGCGATCTCCTTAAGAGATTATCAATATTAACTATTCAAAGAGAACTGTTGTAGATTATGGTGTGCCTTAACAAGCTACCTTAGGACCACTGTTTTTTCGTCATATTTAACTCTAATTTCTGATACAGTTAATGGACTAGAAACATCTTACCACATACATGTACATGGAGATGATTTGTATCACTAACATCATGTGAAAATCCGAATACTTTATGTGTTTGTAAACATAGAATTAAAGTAGTAAAACCATTCTTTACAATGCTTCTTGATAAACTAATGAAATCATCCCCTGAAGTAAAAATTTTTGCAGCTGGCATCGAGAAGAATAAGAAGTATAGAAACATCATTGATGCAACTATTAGTCTGGTAAGAAGCCTGGTATTATTTAAAGTTGAAAACTACATTGTAATTTATTACGGTTTTCCGAATTCTTTTCTCCACAAACTACAGTATTGATGTGACGATTATTCTTGAATTTTTTCATCGGTTATATTTGCCCATGTTTATATAGCCTGCATTGGTGCCTATTTTTCATCGTTTTCAGTTCAAGTTCTTTTTGCTCCACATTTAACATATATTATAAACGATTATCTGAATATTTAACTAAAATTTATATTGTAAGTCAATTTCAAGGTCGACAAGATGAGCCTTCAACTCTGAATTTTACCTCTTTATCTTCACCTGTTGGTAATAGCTTTTTGGCTATGTCATTCCCAAACCTTTAGAATGCTTTCCTTGTAGCTAAGAGGAGTTAATTTACACTAAAAATTCTTAAATAATTTAACAACAATATTTGTCTTCTAATACTTTTACTAGTTTTTTGACGACACTTTACTGCTGTATTGGTTTAGATATTTGTAGTGTTTAAGCTTTTGTAATAACATCAGCTATTATTAGAAGCTATCATCCATTTGCAATCAAGGAAAGCTATCATACCAAGTCTTTTCAAATGCAGACCATCTCAACAAATATAGAGGAGTATGGAGTCCCCGCTATTATTAATAAATGAATGATTAATATGCAAAACTGACAATCATTCCAAACATTTAAAATCATTAAATATGATGCAAAATTATGTCTGATTATCCTAGCGTTGACTAGAATCATTTTTCGAATTATTCTTAGATAATCAATTAACTAACATTTTCAAATCTTTAGGATTTAATGCTTATATGACAATATCTAAGATGTACTATTAGACCTATTGAAATATGGAAAACAAAAGTTAATTTACTTCACTGGAGAATTTGTGTTATCTAAAAAAGAAAATACCAATAAATCATGTTGTTACCTACTATTGAGATGCTGGCATAGCCTTAAAAGCACTATTTTATATGTGAAGAATCAGTAAAAACGAAATTTAACTTCCCTACGTATTGTGTTGCTAAATATATATATTGCGTTTATGTGATTCATATCCATTATTATTCTTACAATATTTTTGCTTACAATATTTCAAAACAAAATGTCTATCTAATGGATTGTATGATGTTAATCAACACTTAGAAACTACAAAAGCAATGAAGTGCTCTTGGAGAGCTCATCTAACGTCAACAATTTAATGTCAAGTTGGAATTCATTTTTAAAAGCCTCTTCAAGTGCATCTAAATTTGGATGAAAGCTGCATCAAGCTGGTGCTTATCACGTGTACTTATAATGTTATTAGAGCAACCTCATTTGCAGAGGACATACAATCTACCACATTTTTCTAAGTATTTCTCAATACTGTGCAATTTAACGTAAAATGTTTAATAGCATGCAATCTATTGTTTTGAATTATTGTAACTAAATATGCAATTTATAGCATGCTTGTTGCAGTTTAAGTTAGTTTATTAGTTGTAATGATCTTGTGAAAACGCTGCATATTATTCCTAATGTTTCCCAATGAATTTCAGTTAACCAAATTATTTTACTAATTTTGTTAAAAGTTGTAATTCATATTATTAATTTGTGTATTCAAGAATAGGTCTACCATCTTTAGAATTTAATTTTCTAATAATACTTTTAGATCTTTTCAAATGGAAACTATTATTGAAATCCATGCAAATTTTAAGATTGCTACACCTTACATCGATCATCTACTAGAACAAGTTTCTGTAATAATATAGCGGAACGTAATTATATACTAATATGGGTTTTATATAGTTGTCGAGTAAAACCAAGAATAGAAATTTTTTCGGTATTTGAATTTCACTGTTTCACAACTTCTACTTTGTAGTTGGATATTTACGCTCCATTTTTCCATAATAAATGTGAATATGTGAGTAAGTGTCTCGTTTTGCTGAAAACCCGCGTCACCCATGCTTAAACATTCACACAAAAATCTTTGGTGAACTATCTCCATGTGGAGAATATTTCAGAATTTTTAAATGTATCTTTAACTAATAATGTTATGGACACACTTTTCAACTTTATCCACATATTTACATTACATTTACATTATCTATCTAAATAGATATTTCATTTACATCAGTTCCTGTAATGTTAGTAGCTTTGTTTCAAAATTTTATACAGAATTTTTCATTTGTATTTTATAAGAATATATTTAGTGAAAGTGATTTCTCTAATATACACCACCTTCTTGTGAATTTCGATGATTTAACAAATATCAATGTATTCCATGTAAAAAGTACTTCACCATAAGGGTATGTCATACCTAACTAAATGCATACAAAATAGCTTGACTATATAAAAAAATTAAATTTGATTGCATTTGTCTAACAGTATTTGCTCAGTAAATGCCATATATAAATTGTCATCAATAAATTGGTTTCTGCTAGTGATTGAAATTTGTAGCCGACTTAACGAAACTGCCGGATCAATTTCTCGTATCGATTATGACCAGGGGTGAGGTGCTAAAAATTAAAGTGAGGGGGAAAATTTCTAATTTTTGACAGAAAACTTTTGGAAAGAGAACCATGTTTGCTCTGTCATTTTAGGGTCGATGTGATGTAATTAATAGAGTCTTAAGTCCGGTTTACAACTAATACAAAGGAGAGCGTACCAAGTGGTCATCCGCCTGCTGTCCAATCTTTCAAGTAAGAACCAACAATTCAAGAATTTAAATATTTAGAGTTAACCTTGGTAGATACTAACGTTTTAATACAGTTAAACATATAGAAAATAAAATCAAACAAAAAGAGATTGCTTTTTTGATAACTGGCTAGCTATAATAGGTACAATTTTCTTCGCCTGTGTTTCACTCGCCAAACAATGATGTAGTACCTACGCTGTACTAAGCTCTGCGCATTCCACAGATGTACAGTTGTCGTAGTATATCAAGTCATGTCAAATCTTGGCATTTTTGAACGTATAACAAACGTATCCATAGACACACTCAAATGCAAATTATGAGAAAACAAGAGAAAGAAACACAATAGCAATGAAATTAAATAAATATCAACTCCAATTGTTTGGGTGAACTAAATTTACAGAATTTTTGTCTCGAAAAGGGCTTCTTTTTTGCTTCAAGCAGTGGAAGGGGGACGGCGTCCCCCTGAAATTTTCCAAAAGTAATAAGTGTGGAAACGTCTTTCCCCTGCGCTCCTTCTTCATCTCAGTCCTGATTATGGCTATGGGATTTTCTATGAGAGTTAGAGATGAAAACGGCCAAAGGACTGAGACTAGGTGCACCTATAAGACTTGCATTACATTGATACTTTTCCACATCTAAGTTTCAAAAATCTTGGAAAACTTTAAAACGCAAAAGGCAAAACAGCACAGGTTCTCCAGATCGGCATTTGGTTCCGCTCGCGTATCTGATGCCATAGGAACTGGAATCAGATATCCGGGATACAAAATAATACTTCGGTACAGATATTGGACAGGGCCGGGACCAGATACATATATGTATATAATATCAAGAATTCTGACCTTAGTATATATACATTGAACATTCCATTTGTTTAAAATTTATCCACATAGTATTAAATTTACCAGTTACTTTGATGTGTTAAGCTCCAGGCACATATGTTTGTTGGCTATATTTAGTTGCATTGCATATCTTGCTTATCAATTAAAAAAACTATAAATTGATATGTGATAGCAAAATTCAAGACTACCGAGACACGAGACCAAACACGGACTGGTACCAAAATTAACTTTTTGGAATCGGCACCAAAGTAAAACTTTCGACACATGACCGGACGGGACTGGGACCAAACATAGCTGGGCCTGCACATCTCTACAAAATAACCATGGTTGACAATATGAAGAAAATTCTCCAAAGAACTGATTCCGTGGATTCTAGTTTTGAGCAGATTTTGAAGTTCTCTGATAAAAAGAGAGAATACGATACTACTACTGAGTTATAGCAGCTGTTTTTTCAACAGAAGGGGTTGCAGGGAACAGTGCCTAGATGGAGAAGTGAATCCCCACGGTGGGACGGATGCAAAATTGTTAAAACTATACTTTTTCTGAATTGTAAAAGCCGAGGAAGTTGAATCTGAGCTTAGAAAAATGGTAAAATTCAGTCTTTTCTTTCAATTTAGAATAATTCGCTATTCCTAGATATCTAAAAAATCAATTGCAGACATAGTAGCATTTTTGATAGTCAAATTTTTGTTTGTATCCAACTTATTGTTTAAGTAGGGAATCATTATGCAAAACTGCGTTTTCTCGGCACTAATGCGCAATTTGTGCATTGAAAATACTGGCTTAGTAACTGGCAGTTAGATTCGACTCTTATTATTGCAACATCTAATGACTTATTGGCGTAGAATATGCAAGTATCGTCTGCATATTGTATAAGATTACAATTTGTATACAAGTTCATATCGTTGACATTGATATTAAATAAAAGAGGTCCAAGGATGGTTGGTCATAGAGAGAATTTCGCTAGTTTTTTGTTGGCTAGATAATTGCATCATTCGTTGAAAAGAATCTTCTAAATCCTTTCTAATGTTGAAATGGTGGATATTTTCTTTCTCGACTTCGGCAACCAAGCATTTGGTGGAGTTATTATCAACTATGTTTTTGTTAGTAACATCAAACATTTATTTGGGGTAACTAAGACACTTATGAGTAGCATGTAAGTGATATTGTTATTATTAAGATTCATAAATTTAAATGAATATATTTATATTTAATCTTAGGCCTTATCAAAAACATTGTTAATTTGCAAAATTATTTTATATTTTTATTTTAGGTTTTAGACAGCCTAAAATGGATGAATATTTATTGAATTGATTTATCAGTCAATATCTCATATACTAAATTATTTCTAGGCCTATCTATTTAAGCTAATGATTATACAAATTTATTGAATGTTCAACTAAGTGATATATTTATTTTATTTCAATATAAATTATCGACATCGATTTATTTTTACTATGAATTATAGATACATGTACACTAAGTGTTTCAAATAAAAAAAGCGTTGTTCTATTGCGCTATTGATTATCTACATAATTGTATAATTTGCATGCCCATAGCACTAAAATTGACTTCCAAATTACATGCAGAAGTTAGACTAAAGCAGTATTATATTAGCTGTAGATGTAAACAAGGTCAATAAATAAATAAAAATGCTGCACATCGCTAGTAGTGTTAGCAAATATCCTTTTAAATATATTTTGGTAAGTCGCCATTTCTAAGAAAATTTACAGCCATTGGTAAAAAATAAAGCGAATTGTTTTGAAACGGTAAGATCGAAAAGTAGACCGGGTGTCATCAAGTAAGTTTTTAGACCTCATAATTTTAGAGTGAAGCGGATGATCAACATTATTAAATATTTTCTCCACAAACAATTGATACTATCTTTTGTTTGCTAAAATTTGACGTTGGTGAAACATTATTTAAATATGTAAGACGTTTTCGCAATTTGGTTTTCTGTTTTTCACTTAAAGAAAACCCAAAACTATTGCTCCATACATGTGGTGAGACAAGACGAAAGCTTTAAATAGAATAACTTGTCTAGGATAATCAAGATTGTTACCAGTACGAAATAGTCTTTATCGAATAATTAGTCTTTTTGATAATTACATTAACGTGCTCATCCCATTTTAAATAATCATCAAAATGCAAACCCAGATATTTTGAATTGTTTACCTTTCTTATGCTGCTATTCATGATGGTAATAGCTTCATCAGTAATTTCATCCAAACACTCATTTGAACATCTGCCTTTAAAAATTAATTCTTCACATTTTCCAACTTTAAAAATTAAATTATTACTTTGCAGAAATCTTCAATTAAAGCAGTATCACTTTTTTATAATTCAAAATAATTTATATTGTGAATGGCTTTTAAAATTTTAGTATCATTTGAGTATTTGCCCAAATCACAACATTGGGCCTTCATAGAATTAGTGGTATATGTAAATGACACAATAGTATATTCCAAGAAAGCTTTGAATAAGTAAAACACAGGCACGTTTTCTTAGTTTTTTTATTACAGTTTCCGCTCTAAAAATGGTTCAAACTAAAAATCGTTATCATAGAGCCATTGAAAGTCAACCGAAATCCTTTCAATTACATTTTGTGATATTTTTAGCAATTAGAAACCTGATAATAGCTTCAATGAATGTCGCCATATGATGGTTTTCGAAATGGCGTAAAAGGATCTTCCATTTTGAATTTTTCCAAATTGCCAAAAAGAATAGAATGTTAGAATTTTTTTCCCTTAGATTCGAATTCCTTGTGCTTTCGGGTTCTGAAAATGTATAGTTTAGAATAGTCAATTTTTTTTACTAAACTTTATTTCTGAACCACCATGTACCATCAGTACGATACAGATACCGTCCTAGGAGATTCCCTTTTTGGTGATCTGTTTTGGGAAGCAGGTAGCAAATGCTTTAATACCAGATAATTTAGTTTTTCTAAATCAATTTTAACTAGGGTTTTTAATTCAGGTGTTATATTTTTTGCAGGTGTATGGGCTAGTATTTCAGATTGAGGGAGTCCATATTCTATTTTATTAGAGTGTTATTTTCATTAGTAATAAGTAGATTGGATCATAAGTTAATGCTTCAAAATTGTGCCACACTATCAGCCTTGCAACTTCATGATAAAAATTGAGAAATATTTTCAGTATATTCTATTTACAATATAAAAATATAAAATTTACAGTTTATATATACAATTAAGAAAAGCGTAATGATTTAACAGTAAAATACATAAAATATTAATTAATTGAAAAGCATCTACAACAAAATTTTTAGTGCAATATTCTAAAAGCAACTTCATAAGTCAATGCAAATACAAATTCTTGTATTTATTTTGCAAATACATGAATAAAGGCTGATAAAACTAAATAATTGTAAGATATTTTAACAGTTGAAATGCAATGGATTTGTGTGTAGAGCAAAACACTGATTGCGATCAATAGTAGTCGGCTGACGGCGGCACCCACCTCTAATTTATGAACTAATAATTACAGGTAATATTGAATGACCTAAGAAAGATTGAAAGCCAACAAAATTGCATGAGAAAGTATAAAATTTTATGAAATCAGAGAAAATCTCTTGAAAAACTGCATAGGTTTATATATGAAGAATAACCTTGAAATGATTTGAGATCTCCTATTGAATTCATTTTTAGTGCTTCGCTATACGGAAAATGAGTTCTTTGCATATAATATAAATGTTCTTTAATCCGTAAATTGCTTACTCAGGATATTTCTTCAAAATTCAGTATTTATCAAATTCAGACATGCACATTATATGGAAGTGCTAAAAATACTTATATGGTGGTTCAACACTACTAGTGTCAATTGTTTCTGATGACATTAACAAATATTTCTATTGCTAATATTTTCATTGAAATTATCTGTGCAACTTTGTACACATTGGGTCTTAATCATGTAATATTTTACCAGTCATAATATTTTTATGACATATTTTTGTTGCTTCAAAACAAAATTATACCAATATTTAGACCAAATTAATTTTAAGATAACGAAAAAGTAGCCTATTTTAATAAACTATTCAAGGTTGAACATGAATTAATATCTCATAAAAATTTAGTTTTTACACGTGTACAATTGTACACATTGTGTTTCAAGGGGATATTACATCTATAAAATGCACTCGATTTTGTTGTGATTCTATACACTCTTCTGCATTATGTTACCATGATTTGAATGTACTTATAATATTAAATGATAAATTAAGTAGTGTCGAATGCTAAAATTGTGAATAAAAATCATTTTACCAATATATCATGATCACATTTAATACTTTATTACTTATTTCGTTCCTAGAATAATAAAATTACAACATATTGTTTGTTTAAAGTGTATTCATTTATTGAATATCTAATACAGCTTATTGAAATCCCCGTGCATAGTACGAAGCAGTTTCCTGGAGGTAAAATAAAAATGATAAGTTTTGAAATCAAAGATTTTGATATTTTTTATATTATTGTAATATCTGTAAATTCGTATTTGTTAAAGTGTAAATTACATAGAACAGAAAGATATTTTTACAGGTCATTTCATTGACATTGATAATGTTTTGTGATATATTGCAGGCAATCTTTCTAATTCGAACTTCGAAATTTGGAAATTTATTAACTATGTTATGATTCTTCTCACAAATTACTGAAAGATCAATTTTATCATTTTGATTTTCAGTGGCAGTTATTTTAATTGGTCATATTTACAGATATTGCAAAATTTTGAAAGTCAGTTCACTTAATATCCTTAAAAAGTTTGTATCATTCAAATTTCAATCCAATAAACTAGTTATTTAAATTTTGCCCTCAGATTGCTCTCTGCATTGGTATTTCCATAATAGAGAGAGAGAGTCATATATCTAAGTAACGCATGCTTCTTTTTACAATTTATTTTGGCTTCTATAAGAAAATTTAAACGTTCAAAATTTACGAATTATGAAGATATTTGAAATCTGAAAACACCAGGGGATCGAAAATTCTTGCCACCCGGCTTGCAAAACCCATTGCATCGTAATGGAAACAATGGCAGTTTCGGTTAACGTAATCTAAATATAACAATTATACTAGAATTACAAAAAATAATTCGATTGTTCTTTATAAATTTTGTCCTTCTCTTCAACATAAATATTTTCATTCCAATTTCTAAGAATTTACATTCAATGAGACAAAAATTTGAATCTGCTCAATATTTCGCAAGAGGTACTCAATGGGATAGTTTTTAAAAAGCTTGCTCTAAATTATGATATTGTCAGCTATTTGTTCTTATTTTATATCAGAAAAGCTATTGTTAGGTTTAAAGGCTTAGGCAATCATACGCTATTTCAGCGATGCAATAAAAAAACCTCGCAAGCACACCTAGCAAACGTTTCATATCATTGGGTTTTCGACTATACAATAGTTCACTTAATCTTCTTTAGTTATTCATCACTTAACCAAAACTTAATTAGATCTGTTAGTTGAAAATTTGAATTAAGCAACGTAAAGGAAACTGTTGGAATTATTGTAGAAAATGATGATTAAAATTGTCTCAATTTCGAAATCCACAAATAACCAGGCTATAGCTAATTTTAACTAAGAATTGCAAAGCGAGAAAGTATGCTAATATAACATAATAATCGTATATAATACAATTTTTCCATATCTAGTTTGAATTTCCTTTGTTCAAAAATATTCCTTGATGGTAATGGCAATACATTTCTTACTTTTAAAGTGTTCCTTAATCCTAGTTTCAAATATTGTGTTGTTTCTAAAATATATATATATATATATA
>CABFPE010000325.1:217951-236272 GCA_900660155.1 Hofstenia miamia | reverse complement strand
TATATATATATATATATATATATATATATGTTACTGCATTAAACTTTACATTTAGCTATAATTTGATGACAGTTCTCCTATTCATATATTTAAAAAATGATTTTATGCACTCGAAAAATTAAATTATGTATATTGTATGGGGAGTATTGATTTATCAAAGTACTTGAAAAATGCAATATGGACGATAAAATAGGGGAAAACATCTGAACCCCATTGTTTAGGTAAAGCAGTAGGGAATTGTTTCTTTCTACAATATTTATGTAGTTAGCCTTTTAATTAAACCAGTGTTATTTGTAAGAAACTAGTTTTCTAGAGAGTCATAAGAAGTCTAAATCTGCGTACGATATTTGAAATATAGTGCTGTTTTTCTTATAAATATGATTCAATTATTTATCTTGAATCTACATAAAAATGTATCCTACATGTAGATAGCATATTAATGTTTGGTTGTCAAATTTACCGTTTTTCGACTCACAGATTAGGAGTTGATCAATAAAACAAAACTAATTTTATATTATGTTCTTTAAGTAAAAACTATTAAACAGATTCAAGTACATAATTAGGATAATCGAAACGTTACAAGAATGAGATATAGATTTTGAGATTGAATTGAAATATACCTATCCTTTTTCTTTATATTGAAATATTTAATGCTCTTCCAACTGCACATGGACTCTCGAAAATTGGAAAAAAATATATAAACAGGATTAAGTTGGGCAATAAATAAGATATGTGATGCTCGTATACGTGAAATTAAATGTCTCTTCTGAAGTACCATCTTTCAACCCAACCAAAAATTCAACTAGTGAATTTTGACCCAACTCAACCCAAGTTCTATTGAGGTTTATTGCGTTTGATCCAACCCAAATATGAACCATCCTCAATTTCAATACTTTTGCAAGTTTTTGCATTATGACCAACATATAAACACATTTAATACCAACCACATATAAAGTGTATTAAAAAGTGAAAATAATAATAAAAAGAATGGGTTTTTGTATTGAAATCTAAACAATTATCACAAACTCTCCTGTAAATTTGAAAGCATAAACTCTTTCAGTGTCCCAATCATAACCCATATTATCATAAAACCCATATTATCATAAAAAATTAAACCATGCACATATATATCTTTTTATATCTATTTATTCTTTGACGCAACCCAATTCAATCTAAAAAAATTAGCAAGAAATTTGATCCAATCGATTTACAATCCTCCTGCAGATTAGAGGTCGACGGTTAACCGAACCGAACCGAAACCGCAACTGAACCGAATGTTTACATCCAGAACGGTTTTAAACGGTTTTTGTTCACTGCTAATTAGGCAACTACGCTGTGGCGTGCCAAGAAGGCGGCGCGTGGTGATTGCGTAATGGATTGATGCAAATAAACTGATCTAATCTGATTGGCTGTCACTCTATTACTGCCGTGGACATGCGTATCTGCATTTCACTTCGAGGCACCACACTGTAATAGAGGTCGACGGTAAACCGAACCGAAACCGCGCTTTTTTTTAAAAAACCGATCTGAACCGAACCGAACGCGTTATATAGAAAACCGTCGACCTCTACTGCACATTACGGCTATTCTTCTATACTGCATAAAATACCCCTCGAAAGTTAAAAATATTTTTTGTCACATAATGCTATCTTTATTGTGTTTCATCATTTAAGATGAACTATGGTAGGATAATCCGGACTGTTTGGATCTAGTCAATATAGAAAATAATGGAATCCAATCTGGTCCGAATATCTTGCATGATATATATTACCATCGTCATCACTAATTATGATAATGTTTTTGTCACTTTTCTAGCAGTAGTAATTTACTTCTTGATGATATTTTAAAAATGATTCTGCATTTTTGATGTCGAAAGGATACAATTTTTTTACAATTTTGGCATATGCATTTTCAAAATCGGTACAAAACTAATAATCAACAATGACAGGGGTGTCCGCAGGATTTTCTGACGGGGGTAAATCTTAGTCCTGATGATAGGCAAGATGGTACAGCTGATGTGGGGCAATATAGAATAGAATTGAGCACGTGATTGTGGAGTAGGGCACAGAGTAAGTGAGGGGACAATCTTCGGTCTATTCAATTCAAAAAAATCATCAATAATGTTTATATAAATAATAAATACCTAATTAAGAATGTATGTTTTCGATTTTTCTGCAAATGATGTTTCATTCAGCATTGTAAAAAAACATTTTTATTTTTTGAAACTCAGTCAAAATTTAAATCCACCTATATATCTTTTATATCTACTTATTCTTTGGTCTATTCATTTCAAAAAAAATCATCAATAATGTTTTTATATATAATAAATACCTAATTAACAATGTATGTTTTCGATTTTTCTGCAAATGATGTGTCATTCAGCATTGCAAAAAAACATTTTTATTTTTTGAAACTGTTTGAGTCAAAATTTAAATTAAGAAATTTTTGAAAAGTTGCAATGAATAATATACAAGCTATCAAAGGTCAAATGAGTTCGTGAACTTTTCACTAATCTTTTGTTCGGATCACAATATTGCAAAATTTGCAAATCAATGAGGATTGGGAAATTATTTCAATTTAAATTTTCAATTTTATATTGGTATTGATATTGATAAAAACCGCAGACTAATACATCATAAAAAATCAATTTTTGGCAATTATTGGAATTGAATTAAAATGAAGTTATGCCCAGTTTTTCTCTTCATTTGAAAGCAAATTTGATCAGATCGTGTTGATCCAAGTAATTTCTGCTGATTCCTTCATACTTTATCTGAAGACTGGCTGTTTAATGTTTTAAATCACTTAATGCATCATTTATACATTTTTCAAACTAAGTTGCATAACTATAATTTAGTACAAAGTAATGACGATATTTGCATTATCTATTGTAGCCTATCATTATTATTATTATAATGATGATGTTAGTAGAGCTTTATTTAAGCTTAATCAATTTGACATGCCAGATATAACATCCATTCCATTGTGTCTTCAAAATTCAAAGTTTTGTTCTTACAAAATTCAAATCATCATATCGGGATGTGTCTTTGTCGCTGCTGTGCCTTTTCTAAACCTTCCTCTTTGGCATATTATTAATTGTAAATTATATTGTATTCTTATGTATCTTTTTGTTGTAATGCTCTATCTCTAATAATCTCCATAATAAATCTATTTACGACTGCTACTACTATACGCAATAAGCGTATTTCGATATTTCTTTGATGCGTTTGGGGTACTGATGTCTATTAATTAGCTGCGTTGTTGTGCTGTTTAAAGTGTCAACATTTTCATAACAAGTAGGCCTGTTCAATAAATTATTTGCTAAAAATTTTTTATTATAACGTATAAATTTCAAACTTTATCCATTTGAACCACCGTGCCAAAACCTGGATGCATATTTAAGAGAAATTAAACAGTAGAATACGTTCAAAATCTATGAATTATTACCTTCTTCCATGATTTCATTGCATCATAATCAATGATGAACTTTAGCAAAGGGTAAACGAAAAATCTAATAATTCACGATGTACTTGCAATCGGTGTTATCAAAATGTCAATTTGATTCGCTTCGTCAAATTCCTGTTGTTTGACGTTAATTAACCAATTTCAAAAATAACATAAATTGTCATTAATGCGTGATTAGCTTATCGATATCAAATTTTCTATCGTATTTTGTAAGTTTGTGTGAGAAAATCTCTGGATTGTCTATTGTACACGTTTTTGTGTTCTTATTATCAAGGTTTTCTTCACTAAGATTTTGATTTGAGTAACATGTATGGGTTGATGCTTGGGAGGATGGGGTTTTTTTTAGATTATAACCGCTTGATATATATATATATATTTGTATCAGACTTGTCAACGGCTCGGCTCGTTTAAATTTTGAGTAAGTTTGGCTTGGCTCGGCTCGGCTCGCCACATAAAATCTTTCAATGACGCTCGTTTTAACTTGATATTTCTTTTAAAAATGCTGCGCACAAAGAATTTTTTACATAGCTCTTCCTATTATTTGATAAGAAAAATCTGTATAAACAAATTAACAAGCTAAACTATAAATTTGCTTTGCCTAAAATACACTCGTTTTGGGCTCGTTGAATATCAAAAACTGTGCTCAAGCACGGCTTGCTGACAAGTTTGATATATATAGTGATGAGTATAATAAATAGCCCAACTGAAACTTTAAATATAGAATCAGTAATACAACATGCTGGGACACAAGTATAGTTGCTTATAATTCAGATTTTCTATTTTGATGTTTTCCCTGTTCTCGCTGCAAACACCCGATTCAACTTTGTTTTTGCTAAGTGGAGATATCTTAATGCCAGTTGCGCCATTAACTTCATAATAGAGATATTTCTACGTGCCTGCATTTCGTGGTTAACATGAATTTTCAAAGCAGTTTTCAAACTTTGAACGATTGTTCTAAGTCAATCTGAAACTTGAATGTTTTCACTCAATTAGTATTATTTGCATGTATTTGCAATTTCCATATTTAAATCAAAAAGTAGTTAAATTCAAACATAACCTTTTTAATTTATGCCATTTTTCATAACCACAGTATAAGCTTGTGTGATAAGGTTTTTGGGATGTTAATTTGGGCCGTGCTGGGCTTTGATCTAATGTTTTAATTGGTATTTGAAATCAGAAAAATTTACTTGAAAACCTAAAATTTGTCAAGGATAAAAATATTTTCCTTAAGTTTAATCAGCTCTGTATTGTTGGTAGTGCCAAACTTGTAACGTTTCAGTTTTGCAACAAACAGCGTTTCTGCCCATGGAACCATAATTAGAAAATGAAAAAAAATATTTTGGTTTTTAAAGAGAAAAATTGGAGCAGTTCCCTTCATATTATCATGTAAACATTGAAGAATGGTTGTTAAATATGAATTTGCTTGATCCTTTAAGTCAGGTTTTTCGAACTTCAAGTTCCTGCTGAAAACGATCCGACCCGTGGTTCAGGTCTGGTTAGGTTAATAATTAACCTAATAAAAAACAGTTTCTTAGTTATATCTAAACATATATAAGGAGGTCAAATCGGCACTCAGGTAAGATAGATTTAAAGTTGCTAAAGATTCACTTTGTCCTGGATAATTTTATTAATTGAATATATGAGAACTGATATGTTCTCTAAGTGATCGAAAGAGTAATTGAATCGAGAGATAACTTGTGGTGATAAAATAACAAGCTGAATTAGTTGGGAGCCATACTTACTTTACTAAATAGGTGTTAACGTTCGGCAGCTCTGATTAAATAATTGAACGTGAAATATATGACACGTTTATGGAAGAATTATGGTTAAAAATTTCAACACGTTTATTGAAAAAGCATTGTTGATATACTAAGTAGATATTGATCAATCAAATTCATAGTGTAGTGCTTGTGGTCCTCTATGAGACACAAGATACTAAAAGAGTAAAAAAAATTGGCCTGGGCCTTGCTGAGCTTGTGCCGAATAATTGCTATTTATAAGTAGGCCAAGTTGGGCTTGGGTCTAAGCTGCATTGGATCAATTCCAACTCTGATATATATATATATATATATATGTACATATATATGCATATATATATATATGCATATATATGTACATATATATGTATATATACCTATATATATATATATATATATGTTTGTGTGGGTGTGTGTAGTATGTATTGAAGTCGCATGGTGATAACATAATTTAATATATAAAAGCGCTTTATAGTGTATAATTATAGAGAACATTTAAGAAATATATAATGTATCAATAAGAATTTAGAGCATTAAAATAAGTTTTTTCAGTGATTATACTGGAACTGTAAATGTATATCACAACAGTTTCGAAAAGAACATGTTCGAAACACTTTGAAAAAAGCAGCAGTACTTTTAATTTCAGATAAATCCTAGTGGTTATTAGAATGTTTAGTTGCTGTGTACATGCTTGGTTGACAAATGTTGCAAACATAGAAAAATAGATATGCACATAATAACAACACTGGATGCAGCTCACTAAGATGCCAATCTTTCATTTTAACACTATCTCGGCAGGTCGCTTTTTTCACTTCTAAAATCAAGAGGTGCTCCAAACGCACCTCCTCATAAAACCAATCTTATTCGGCACCAAGCAGAGAAATTTGGCAGAACAATAGCTTATATATGGCTGAATACTAAATTTGATTTTCTAGTACTCCGACGTCATAGTGAGCGCTAATGTCATTGGTGATTTGTGGTATGTACTGGTATTCGCCATTTTTGTATATTTATTGATCGTAGAATCAATACTATAAAGCTATGACATAATTTTTTACAATTCTCAAAAAATACTTTGTGACAACCTGAAATTACTACTATTGCACTAATGTTTCTTTAAAGCCCTACCCGTGCGTCGAAAATTACTTTTTTTACTCGTACACACCCGTACCCCAGATATTTTACCTGTGCTTCTCTCACTAGAATATATATATATATATTCGATAATAGGATCGTAATGATATAATTCTAGTAAATTGTTTAGCAAGTAAATCAACACTAAATTAGTTTTTCTTCTATAATCGCTAATTAGAATTGAAAAACAATCTTCTTAATTGGAATGGAAACCATCATATCAAGAGATATAAAATTATTATACAAATTGCCAATTAAATTTAATAAATTTCTTGAGCACATAAGCAACATCATTTTTCATATGAAATAGAAAATTATAATTTTTTAAAGATAATTATCTGTGAAAAGAAGTGTAGTATAATTTTAAATTACTGAGGTGAACATTCTATAAGGTAAAATTGGGAAGCACATGAATGTTTGAGAAGTCTAAAAATACAAAACAAAAGGTGTGCATTCAAGAGAATTATATGATCTAGAAAAGAAACTAAAGAAATAAATAAACTCTTTCATTTATTAATAAATTTATTGTTCAATAAATGTGTTAAATTGTCCATATAATGCCATAAATACTGAAGAGGTTGTCTATCAACTAAAATAATTACTGCTAAAATTCATTTAAATGTCACGATTTTGACTTACAACATTTTAGAGTTTTTTGCTCTCTAATATTTTAAAAATTCTAGTTTTTCTTGTCATAGAAAATTTCGAAATATAGTATGCATAAAAATGACCTTTTGAACCGAATTTGAAAATTATGAAAATTACAATCGCTTTAGCAAAATTATTAAAGTCAAATTAAATGTATGAAAAATTATGCAATTTTCTGCTTGATAAATGTACAGAACGCTATCTGGGCCTTAACTATTTTATTTCAGAGATAGATTTTAGAGCTCTTTCTTGTACATGTATTGCACTAAATGCTATTTTCAGCTGCTTTTTAATGTATGTTACTTATTACAGAAAGCGGGACAGTAAACAATTATGGAAAACTAAACCAAAGTGGCATTTAAATCTCCAAGAACTTTCAGTTCAAAATATAAATATACTTTGGCAAGATAATTAATTTTGTACAAATATCGTCTAACCTTTATTATCAAAAGTCTTTCCCAAGAAACGGTTCTAATGGCCCAGTTAAAAGTTTTTGAAATTTATTAGTTTCTAAATATATATCAAAATAAGGGGTAATGAAATTTTTACTTAGTTACATTGAAAATAAGAACAGCAATTACAAAATTTCTGAAAACAGTATGTACTTGTGTGTTCCTAACAATTGAAATGAAAAATAATGATGTAGTTGAAAAAATTGATTTGACTCATATTTTAATTTTGCTCAACTGAGCAGGCCCGAGGCGAAAAAGTTAGTAGATCACATATGCAATTCATTAACTTGGGTCAATACGTTGTCTTTTTTGAAAAAATGCAAGTACATAACGTAATAGAGCATTAAACATTGAATGTCAATTCAGTGGTATAAATTCTGTAAATATGGGCTCTAAGGATCTAAGTATCTAAACAATAACACCATATTTAATTGTAACTTTTCATTTAAATTTTGCATTTATATATTGCAAATGAATAGTAATAGTAATGATATAGAACTTATAAATAGTGTTAGTAAACATGCCCATTGCCCATTGTGCCCTTAAAGGCACAAACCAATGAGGTCCCATAATTCATTATTAGATTGTATTTTCAGAGTAAACGTCACATTGAATTAACTACTTTGACAGGATTAGTTTGATTTCCTGATCACCACGGGAGTTAAGCTCTGCTTATTAATTTGGCTTAATATTATTATTTAAGATGATCAACATCGATGTTTGAAAGTAAACACGTTGTGCCATTAATTAGTAATTACTTATGTAGGATTACGAATATTCAAACAAAACACATTACTAAAATTTGTAACATTGAAGGCATTGGATGTTTGTCTTGATTTTTTGGTTTGTGCCTTCAAATGAACAATGAGATATTTAGGGTTAATCGATAACTTAAACGCGTATGCGTTCAATCATAGCCCACGTAAACCATGGCTCAGTACACGTTTTTTCAACTGTACAAAACAGAAATACCGGTCAAAAAGAGAATTGAACATATAACTACGTTGAAACCAGGTAAAGCGATCAAAACCTGTATTTTATAATGTGAGGACCAAAAAAAGCCAGGACCCACATGAGAGTAACTTGGGTACCAGAAAAGTCAAAACAGGTCACCGGTCAGAGGGTGACCCGAACAGGACCGGTTATGGTCGCCATTTGATTTATATGCATCTTTATTTGTAGACTCCATTATATGCACTCTTTATTTGTTGACTCCATTATATGCACTCTTTATTTGTTGACTCCATTATATGCACTCTTTATTTGTTGACTCCATTATATGCACTCTTTATTTGTTGACTCCATTATATGCACTCTTTATTTGTTGACTCCATTATATGCACTCTTTATTTGTTGACTCCATTATATGCACTCTTTATTTGTTGACTCCATTATATGCACTCTTTATTTGTTGACTCCATTATATGCACTCTTTATTTGTTGACTCCATTATATGCACTCTTTATTTGTTGACTCATACGTTTTTTTGAACATGTTATCAATTCTTAAAAAATGACACCGGAGGGTAGTTTTCCAAATACGGGTGTTAAATTTAAACGAACATCTTTTGCTAGAATATACTAGAACTTGACTTTTAAAGAAACCGTGAATTTTCGTTTGCTTGTAAGATTTGAAAATTCAGAAGAATGTTCAGGTAGTCATTAGTTAAACATGTCAGGATTTGAAAACCAAAGCTCCTAAATGAATAATTCTATAATTTAGGTACATCTTCATCTGTCACAACAGCGTATTCTCGCGTATTTTCACCTTCAAAACCACTGTATTAACCGCTATGGCTATCTGGCTCGCAACTATCGCAATTGATTCGCCAAACATGAAGTTTCTGGGCATCAGACGACATCGCTACGTATACTTTTCAATGCATTGTGGATTTTTTGACACTGATGACTGGTGGTATAATGTTTTCTTTTACACTGGCTTCGCGTTTCTCTTCCCTGTTGTCGTCACAGCCTTTTGCTATTATTCGATCTGGAAGTCGTCAAGCAGTAAGTTTAATACTTAATATGATCAGGGATATGTATTTTTATGATAGTGATTGTAATACCGGTTTCCACTTAAAATGTGCCTTAACTAAAACTGAATTAGCAATCATCAATGTCAAATGGGCAATATTCTTCTATACATTTTTCTCATTAAATTAATTTAAAAATATTTTGCAACAAAGATGTATAACTTCTTACTTAAATAATGTATTATATAAATGACCTTAGTCTAAAGGAAATTAAAAAGTAAGAACATCTTTAATACTGATGATCTTTTTGACAATTCCGCTCTATTTTCTAAAAGCTTTTTTTTATATTTAGAAAATTTTGTAAATAAAATGTTCAAAAGTTTGCAAAAAAAAATGGCTGAGCCTCAGTCATAAGCTAAGCATCGTGCTTAGCAACGGAGTAAATATATAGAATTGTTTTGCGGCTGGGGCTTTTTCGGCCGGCCGCACAACTTTTGTTTGTAGCTGCTGCCATCTGGACATACACTCCATTAAAAAATATAATTATTCATTGTAAGAACACTGATTACTTCGGTTTGAAAGTCAAAGCAAAAGTTAATAGCACGGTTGCTAAAAATCTTTATTTAGAAATTTCAAACGTGCCCGGCCGCGGCGTAAGGGCGAAGGCCGTTGAAGATTGCTAGCCGCGGCTTACGGCTGGTTGCGGCCAAAGCCTAAGACACTGATATAAATGCATTGATTCTAGTTCAAAATGTCTTACGTTAAGCTGTTTGGTTTACATTTCACAGAATAATGTTAATTCAATCGAACTAAAGATTGGGCTATGTGAAACATGATACAGGAGGCTTTAAGTGGTCATCAATCTTCATCACTCTCATTAATCATTAGCTTATTAAGTCGGAACTTCTGCTGACAAACAGGGGCGTACCCAGGATTTCTGATTGGGGACATCTCAGCTATGATCAAAAGCGGGGAGAAGTCCCACGAAATTATCAAAAAATGACAAATAATGCACTTTACAATAGTATTTAAAAAATTTGCAATTTTTTTACGGAAATTGTTTTCGATTATACCAATCAAAATCAATTTTAAAATTAAGACAGGGAGGAGGACATTCCACCATGACCTCTCTTGCGTACACCACTGGTCACCAATTTCGCATGTTTTAAATTTTTTAAGGTTGAAATGGCCTGAAATTTGTGTTAATAGAAGATTATAGGTTGAAACGTTGCAACTTACACTTCAGTATTTTAGCAAAGTGTGGATAAAACTGAATAAAACATAAAATACGATATCAAAAATTTAAGCAAATGAAGTCTTTCTTTTGTACGTAGTGTAGAAATTAATAGATAATAATTGACTCCTGAGAAATTTTTTTTGGTTTTTATTGGTTTATTATATGTTTTTAGTTAAATCCTCAATTTACAATCATAGCAATCATTAACTATAGAAACCCATAAATTGATTTTAAAAATGCATTCATTGAGGGTTTGCTACAATTAGATAAACTTTTGGAGTTTATCCTTACGTCAACAAATCATTTGATATTATTTCTAGCCACTAGTAGCGTCACTAGCTTATAATTTTTTTAGGATTACAATTGTGGCACATTGTTAGGAAGGGGACCACAGCAAATTTCAATTGTATCACTAGTAAAATAGTTAACAACTTTTATAATATTAAATAGAAATTTAATGGAATCACGAATACACGGTCTTTGAGTACAAGTGAGTACAGGTAAGGAATATAAATAAAGAGTAAAATGCAAAAAACAATTTGTAAGATTGTCCACTTTTTAAAGAAAAAATATTGATCGACCATATGTCTGTAAAAGCCTAAGCATATATTTAAAATAGGCATTTTTAATAGAAGAAACTGAATGAAATATATATAATGAAAAATTTATAAATTGAGCCTTAATTCATTGAATAATTTGTTGTGTACAGCTGTGAAGCAGTAATTCTATTTGCATAGTAATTAAGGGTATTGGACGGATGCAGATACCAGGGTTGGGTGGGGGTGGGGTTGGTTCAACAGATACCAGTTTCAATATGATGAACTGAGAACAATAGTAGCCCTACCATGAGTTTCCACAAGTTTAACTCTAAGTCAATCACCATACATTTAAAATTTTTATTTTAAGAATGTGAGTAGCATGTCAGTAACTAAGAAAGTTGTGGTAAAATAATCAACCGGCGCCCAAATGTGTAAATCTGTTCAACTAGCCCAAGCAACTTGTCCAACAATCTTAAGTGCTAGGTTAAATAACAACAAGCTACAAATGAAATTGCTGCTAGACTATAAAATTTTAAATTTGAAAAAAATTTATAATCACTTTTTTATCATTATTAGATTATATTATTTATTAATTTAAAAAATATAGCTATATTTTAGATACACTCTAGTCGTGCTTTAAAAAATTAGACCCTTAAAGGTATTACAGGCATTAGGGTATAAATCTACGAATTCTATTAGTGATTTTGAAAAAAACTGTAATTTAGCAAATTATATGCATCTATGAAATTTTGTGTATGTATGCAATTTGGCATTAAAAAATCCTTGAAAAATGTATATATATAGCAGTAATTGCTGACCCTTTGTGTAAAAAGACCTCTTCAAGCACTATAAACAGTAAGTTTGGTAAACCAAATGCATCTATGATTCTATATTTGCCTAAACTTGAAATGCGATATGAATATTTTGTTATTTACAAATTAGGAATGACATTGTATAAGGTGGGACGCATTCCATTCACGGTGGGTATTAAACTAAGTAATAATAACAGATACCAATTAGTTGTGTTTAAAACAATATTTTATTAGGCAGTAAAAATATACTTGGGTTACTTAGGGTTAACAATAATAATTTTAAATTTAATTTCTTTCAAATTCAGAGTCACTTGCAGTGATAGACGGTCTAATTATTCTTATTTATTGAACGGTGAGATCAATTGAAAAAAATATACTATTTTTTAGACATTAAGAGTATTTGATAGACATTCAGTTGGTAAATAAAGTAATTACAATTATTGAATGCTGACACAAAATGTTTTCTTTGTCATGTAAATCATTATTTACACGATATTTATTATTACTGATAAAGTCGAATTCTTTACGTCTTTTATGTCTGATTATAATTTAAGCAATATATATCATCGCATATCATGTAAATTTTGTATATCGTATTTCAGAGATTTAGTATCTATGGCATCAGCAGAGTTTTGTGAATGATGCATCCATCAACAAAACGGAATACCACTTTGGAGTTGCTCTTTATTAAGAGAGCTCGAGATTCATCAACAACTCTCTTGAAAAATCGTGCTTTTTATTAATCACGAAAAATGTCTTCTCATTATCAAATAATTGAGAGCAGAACGCAAAATTCGTTCTGTATAAACGCACTGAATGCAAACCCAACATTGAAAATAGAAAAATATAATAAAAGGGGTTCACATCACTCTTAATTGTTGGGGGCTAGGCGGGGATTATTGACCCGCTTGACCCCGTCTAGCGGCGCCACTGTTTCCAACCGTCTCCAAAATGGGTGAAAATTTCACTTTCTCATGTATATATAGTTTTCGGAGAAAAACTGTCCAATTTTTATCTCAGACTTGAATTACTACCGTTAAAAAATATAGCAGACTTACTTAAATGTATATTAGACTAGAAAAGACTCGGAGAGCGCAGACCTCCGCCACGCAGCTTGTGTCCCCCGGATCAGCACCAAAATTTAATGGATTCCTTTTTGGGCGGAGACACACCTCTGGTGAAAATTTGAGGTCAATCCATCCATTACGATTTCCGTAAAGTTGCTAACAGACAAACAAACAAACCAACGCTACGAAAAACATAACCTCCTTGGAGGAGGTAAATATTGAATTGAAATCAATAGCGTAAAATTATTCATGAAATGTTTAAGATAAGCGTTCTAGAGTATTTTTGTAGTTAGGCCCATATGGGTAGCTTTGGCTCAAGACAAAAAGAGGATTCATGTTGCTGTTGCTCTTTTAAGGAGTACTAATTTGATTTCCAAATATCTAGAAATCAAGCTGTAGGTCGTAACCAAGACATCAGATAAATGCAATTTGCAACATCTGGAACTTCTAAAGCTAGTGATTTTGGCTCGTCTGATGGTGAATAGTCAGATATAGATTGATTACTTATTGAACTAATTCTCCAGTATGTATTTGCACGTCCACATGTTTTGATGAGTACCTTACCTTCTGCTATAAAAAATTGCTGTACTTTATCAGGTAGGTATCACAGTGTATAACCGCATTGCACGGGAATTACACTGAGTGGGCCCGCATCGCAACTATCCGCATGTTTGTTAGAACAATTCACCCGTACCTGCAACACACCCGCTATTTTATAAATATTGCCTGTCAATTACAAAACTACATCACATGCATAATTTATTATAATAATTTGTACTACTACAAACATGAAATGAATAAAGATATTGAACATATGTTCTATAGACCTGCGCCCTAAAATGTCATTTTACTTTTCTTTTACAGTATTAAAACACGGGTAGGATTAGGGTTAGTATAATTAATAGTGTATTATTTAGTGTTACGCATGTAACAAAATAAAAATTTCCACCCCCATTTTATTGTCTACTTAATTTTGTCATAATTAACATGTAAAATGGAACAGCATTGGTCCATGCGTTTATTTACAGGATACAAGTCATTTCATGAAACTTGAACTTCAAATATTCCAAAATTATATCAATCAAAAAAAATTTGATTTAGATAGAGCTATCACAAATTGTTCCCTATAACAATAGGGTTGTGAATAAAGTTTATTCAGAATTCCTGTCAGTGCAATGAAGTTTTTTCTTGTAGCTGGTATTTGAAACGTTCTTCACTTAACTCTAATTCAACTGGAATGTTTCAATATCTGTGATAGTTTTCCCAAAAAAGTTTTAGACGCTAATCACTCACGAAACTAATAAAGATATTTAAAATCTGAAAGCCCCCAAGATAGAGAATTGTCTCTTCTTTCTTAAATAAATAACACTAGTAGAAACAGGGTTAAGGTGTTTCTGTAGTTTACTACTGGTCTTACGAATTAGTGGTGTGTCTAATAGCATATGAACATGGTTTATGATTAAGTTTTGTACATGGGCTATGATCACCCCTACTAGTAATTAACATTAGCATGGATTTTTACAATATATGATATGGTATTGCCAATCGCAATGATTAAGATTAGTGATCAATGTTACGCAACCCAGTGGGTCATTGGAACTTGACGTCAACCATTTATTATTTTTTTATACCTTAGGTGTCCTCTTCTCTTAGCTACTCAAAGTGTTTAATAGCCTTGCTGAATTAGAAGATTTCATTAAAGAAGTTTAAAAAGTGAAAAATAGTAACCACATATATAAATAATGGGAAATGACTAGCTTTCATTCTTCTAATGAGGCAAGGGACATCCTATTGAAAATGGCAATTTTCATCGAATATAATAGGAACGAAAAGTTCGTGTAAAATGGCTGCCCCATAGGACTCGTGGGCCAAGTTTGTTTAGTTTATGAAAAAATTTCTAACCGTTTTCTTGGCTGTTGATTAAACTGTTTTAGCTGATGGTCGATACAAAGCAGGAAAATCAATATGAAAAGAGCTGTAATATTCTTCACTACAAACAACGTTATATTAATAACGAAACAACCTATTTTACTAGATAAATATGCTTAGTGAATCTTTAACCGTTTTCTTGGCTGTTGATTAAACTGTTTTAGCTGATGGTCGATACAAAGCAGGAAAATCAATATGAAAAGAGCTGTAATATTCTTCACTACAAACAACGTTATATTAATAACGAAACAACCTATTTTACTAGATAAATATGCTTAGTGAATCTAATGTATGTAATACTTTAAATGTCATATAGTTCTCTATCAGTAATGTTATACGAGTCTACCCCAATATCGTAAGAATTTATGAAAGATCAATGTGATAAAGTGTTGCAACAATTGAAGGACTCAAATCCCTTAACATCGAAACATCTCCTATGAATTAAGAAACCCGAGATTGGGTAAAAAAAGAGATAACAATACTGCAGCGAACCAAATCTCAATTCGTCCCCACCAGAGTTTGAGAGACGCTCCAAAGTTTACAAGATATGATTTTCTAGATTTGTTCACATTCTAAGCCTTTGGTTTCAAGTCCAAAACAGTTAATTAATAATAATATTAGAAATGGGAAATTTTATTTTATATAGTTCACATCAGACTTGTCAACGAGCCGAGCCGAGCCGAGCCGAGCTTGAGCACAGTATTTGATATACAACGAGCCCAAAATGAGCCTATTTTAGGCAAAGCAAGTTTTTTAATTTGATTATGTAGATTTTTCTTATTTTTTGCAGTCAGTATGCCTTTCCTATAATTTTATATAAGAAATGTTTATTAAATAATAGGAAGAGCTGTGTAAAAATTCTTTGAGCACAATATTTTTAAGAAAAATACCGAGCTAAAACGAGCGTCATTCAAAAATTTTATGTGGCGAGCCAAGCCTAGCCGAACTTACACAAAATTTAAACGAGCCGAGCTTGGAAATGTCGGCTCGTTGACAAGTCTGGTTCATATTCATATCACCATGATAATTTCGAGTTTCATGAAATCATTATTTGTTGCAGGAGTACCTACCACTAGCAGTTCAATTTTCATCAAAGATTTGACTGCAACACATTTGGCTTAATTTTCGTATGAAATTTGCCTCACATTAAATATATGTCATTCATTATTGCAATCAATTTTTGACGAATGCTTGGGAAATAGTAATACATAAACATTTTTGACAGCTTTCTTATAATTTTCTTAACCATTTAAAATAATAGAACTACAAATTTGACACTACTTTTTGGAATAGACTTTTTGTGAAAATATGTTCATAAATTTTAGAGTGATTTCATATAAAAATATGTTCTGTGATATATGCATATATGTGAGTACAGAAGGCACATGATGTGCATATAAAATGAAAATTTACTAGAATTTATAAAATTAAATGTAGAACAGTCCCACAACAACCACAATATTACAAATTACCACGCTCTCAGAAGAAAAAGTGCAATGGGGTCAGGCAATGATTCCACTATAATACACAACCCTGCAGGGACATAAAAGTACATTTGGATTGTTTTTTTCAAAAACTATTTCATATTGCGATGAGCTTTCAGTTCAGGCCCATGAAGGAGTGACCAAAATATAATTATGGGATAGGATGTTACTGAAAATGGGACTCGGGAATAGAATAGACATCAGATATAAGAATTTTGCTCCATAAGGCTGATTATTCACATTTTTAAAATTTATGTCTCAATAAATAATTCTAAAATTCGAATTAATTCCATATACCAATCAAGTACATTTTCAAGTTTACGACTGTAAATCATTCCCTCTGAAGAGTTAACAATTTTAACTTAGATTGTATATAATCTCAAAAAACATATTTCAACTTCCACATTTTGAGGAAGTGTTTTTAATGTTCACTATTTTTATCATAACACTAGTATCAAGAAATTCCGGATCATCTGGATATAGGGCCTTGCGCTACCATTCATCAAGAGGCACAGCCAACAGGCACTGAAATCTGGAAAAAAATATTTCAATGGGACTGGGACGATTAATGAAGAAACCATGTGTTTCCCAATTATTACTAACAATTTCTATAATTTTCGACAAAAATCAGAACTATGCCATGGGAACACACCAGAAGTTTTCATTTGACTGGAATAAGAAGAGCTGGCCCTATATCCAATGAAGCCAACTAGGATTGGGTCTGCGCCTATTAGTAGTTAATGTGAAATGTGATTGGCCTCTATTTCGTAATTTAAAAGTGATTAAATCAATAAAAACCCAAAAAATAACAAAATATTCAAACAAAAGACCCAGTAAACATAGAACTGTTGTAACGACGTCGTTTTTGTGGTGTATTGGCGTTTAATTGGCGTTGAATTGTTTGAATGGCGTTTATAGGGCGGATTAGTGGCGGTGTATAATTCCGTCTAGCAAAAAATATTTAAAAACAGGAATAACTTTAGTATTATGACAATTTGAAGATAAATTTTTTAAAAATTGCATTTTTATTGATAGTTTTCGTTTTATTGTGAAAAGACGTTGTTTTGTAATGTCGTTTTAGTCCCGTTATTATGTCGTTCAGCGACGTCGTTACGACAGTACTGGGGAGATTTTGTAAGAAAATATAAAAAATTTCAAGGATTGTAATTTGAATTTTATAGTCGTTTTTATACAATTATTAATGATGAAATGAGTGCCATAATCCAAAATAAAACCGTCATTTTTAGTTGAAATATATCGCATAACGTGTAAAATGATTTTTTATTATAGGAAAAATTTCTTCTTAAGTCATAATCAATTTCATCCTTTTATCTATTATGAAGCCAGGGACCATTTATTTTTAGACGAGCCCTGGCGATTTTGTGGTACAGCTTAAAAAAGGTACTGTAGGGATACTTATTGTGTGTATCTATACTATAGGTGAGTTCCAGTTTAAGAATTGGTCAATTAGTTAGATATAAATTAGCAAATGAGTTTATAACGTGACTGATGTGAACCTGATCAGACGAAATCCATGTAATTCATAACAAAATTTGACAGATTGTTGGGTAACGCGACTATTTGCCTATTTTCCTATGGAAATGCTTCCTAGTTAAGCTTCAAATATGTTCTTGCATTTTTTTGGAAATTTAACGTTTTTGCATCAAAGAAAGAACATTTTCAGTGTCTTTAAAAGCTTTTTGTTTGATTCTTTAAAATATAACCTTGGAATAGTTTCGTTTGTACTATTTAACACAACTTAAGAAACAAATTTTGGTTAAAACCTCCATTGCAAGGATATATATATATATATATATATATATATATA
>CABFPE010000325.1:204851-217875 GCA_900660155.1 Hofstenia miamia | reverse complement strand
TATATATATATAGAAAGATTTATTCCGCAAACATGTTTCGCTACATACGTATAGCTTCGTCAGTGCATATAGAGTTAGAGGGAAAGTTTAGAAAAGTTTAAGAATGCTAACATGGTTTAATTGTCTATTTAATAGTTTTTTACGTTCTTGTTTTATTAATAATGCTTCAGTGATCTTGGTATGTTTGTTCTTAGTTAATATTTTAAAATGATCTTTTGTTGCTTGGTGATGATGTAAGTATATTTCCCTCTAACTCTATATGCACTGACGAAGCTATATGTATGTAGCGAAACATGTTTGCGGAATAAATCTTTCATAATATGCTAAGTCTTAGCAAAATATCATTTAATATACAGTACTGGAAATGTGAATTCGACCACCTCGCTATTTTGAATAAATAATGAACTTTCATTGGATAGAATGTTCCTAAAATTACAACTAATTGTTACTTTGATTAAGAAAGAAAAATTTGTATGTCTAATACAATAAAATGTGTAGAATAACAATTAGCTATTACTTTTTAAACAAAATTTGAAAACTTGTATTGGAAAAATGTATTCGGCCACTTGAATAAATTTAACAAATGAGAAAATCCGAAAAAAGTAAATTCAAAATAAGATAATATATTAAAATTTAGTAAAATACAAGCACTTAGCAACAAAATTATAGAGTTTTCCTTTGAGCGAATAACAGCTTAAGGCGATCAACGATAGACGCAAAAAGTCTTTCAATAAAGCTGTTGGGAATTGCATAAAATTTTTTCTTTATTGTACTCCAAAGCTCGTCTTCAGTGTGAAGAGTATGATGTCCAATTCGATATTTGGCCTCTTTTCACATATTTTGAATAATGTTAAGGTCTGGAGATTGCCCAGGCCAATCAGCAAGGATAGCAACCCCATTATTGGGGAAGAAATTTTTCATTTCTTTTGAGGTATGACATGGAGCACCATCCTGCTGATATATTGATCACTTGTAAGGAGTGGCAAGAGATCCTTTTCTATAATCCGAGCATATTAAGAACTTAGAAGAGTACCAGTGATGTGAACAATCTTGCGAAAGCCACACTTCCATGTTACACCACATACCATTACAGACTTCTCACTATAATTCTTGGTCCCCTGAGTAAGTTGAGGCAAGAATCTGAACTTCTGCCTAGTTGAGCTCTTTATCAACATTCTTTTTGATAAGTATAGCTCAAATCTTGACTCATCTGAAAATATAACATTAGACTAATTTTTAGATGAATTGTCTCTGATTAAATTAGCCCACCTCACCCTGCATAATCTTGCTTTGAGGTTAAGAATGGCTTTCTGAGTGCTACGAAAGTCCCAATTGAGTACTTCTTTAGGATGTTTCGCACAGCTCTTGCTATAAAGAGGTGACCATCATCCCATTCCTTGCAAAGTTCTTCTTAAGTCTTCCTGGGATTTTGCTTTGAACGGCACATAAGAGCTGATTGGGAGCTTTTAGAGGTCTTCTTTGGTCTTCCGACATGGGGCAATCATTATTTAGGAAGTGAAACGTCTGATGATATCCCCAACAGTACTTCGAGGTCGCTCTACAACTCGGGCTATATTAAATTGACTCATCCCTTCCAAATGTTTGGAGATAATCAACTCGCGGAGGTACGTAACCAGGCATCATATATGGCGAAGAAAGACTGTTATTAGACATTTTCAAAATAAATAGACTGAAAAAAGCTCAACCAATGAAATTTTTTACAGATTCTTTGATTTGGTCTGAAGTGGTCGAATACATTTTTTCAAGAAAAAAATTTGATAACTAATAGCATTGTAGCATTTCCCCCTTGAAATTTAAAGTAAACAGTGATAATTATGTCTCAACATTGAGGAATTCCTCTTTCTACAAACCCAAATCTAATTAAAAAACAACTATGATGTTCTTCGCGTCAATTTTTAGAAATATTTATATATATATATATATATATATCATTTTAAAATATTAATGAAACAATCTTACGAAATTACTATTATTGCTTCCAATTTTCTATTAAAGTTGATTAAAAAAATTCACTTAAGCACGTGGGAAATTAGAAAATACAATATTGAAAAATAATTAGCAATATTTCTAATCATTTCTCATATAATAAGTGACTCATCGTGTAAATTGAATAAGCTTTTATTTATATAAATCATATATTTTCGATTGTTGATTTTTAGAATTGCAATCTGGCAATTAAATCTTCCAAACTTTAAACTTTTAGGAATCTGGACTCTTAGAACTTGATGAATTTTCAATTTCAACAGTATTTTTACTAAAGAAATTAACCTGAAAATAATTAACTTTACATGGTTTTTACAATGTTTAAATGCAATATGAATTGGTTGGACATGTTTTCTGGTAAAAACAGGTTATAATTTGCAGAATGTTAACATGTTTAAATTTCAATAAATTTTATTTTATTAACATAATATTAAAGTATTTTTTTGTTGCATTTCAAATGCGTCCAAAGCTTCGCCTGTAAAATGCACGCAAAGTGATAGTATTGAAGATTTGCATGGAGGATGTAGTATGACCTATAAATACAAACTTTTCTGAATACAAAGAAAAATGATAAATACTACCAATAACTTAAAAATGTGTCATTTGCTGACTGAAGAACCTAACGCTCCATTTTCATCAATTATTTATATTGTGTACGGCATTCTTAAACAACATCACACCAAAACTTTTATATGTTGAGTTACGTGAAAGCAGATTACCAAAAGTTCTTGATAAGATCCCAAGTCAAGAACCTGAACAGCACGATAGCAAGAGTAGATATGATTATTTGAGATATTCGCACGTTAATATTTTATCTAAAAATTGGTTACTTATTCTCGAGTTCTGTATATCAATAATTGAATGTTTTTTAAAATGGAGATACAATTTCATCACCACATAATATGGCTCCCAACTTTGATAAAATGCTTCACTGTAGTAACTTCGAGGAAGTGATTTGTGGGTAGGTAGAATACTAAAAATATGTAATTTCAGATTTGGATAGTCCAAATGCATTTTAAATCAACAAAAAATGTGATTGCTAAGAAAGTGTTAAAGATATGAACTAAGAAACTAGAAGGGTTCTTAATTCATAATTTATTGAAGTGTGAAGCAATAAAAAGTTTTTTGAAAAATAAGATGGAGTTTTTCAGGTCACCTTACTCGATTTGCGTGGAGTATTGGTAAAATGATTTATTATATGTTGCAGCCTAAATCAGTTTGAATTTTTTCAGTGAATATCAATAGAATAAAGAATATCAAATTTTTGTTAGAAATACTTGATGGGGCCGTACGATTCCTATTAATTTTGATATTCCAGATATCAAAGTAAATGAATATATATATCAAATTCCAACCACTGCATGTAGCATTGTTTCGTCAACAAAAGGCATCCGCATGTTTTCCTATGTTTCCTCTACTTTTAGATAGCTACAATTTTGTATTTGTATGCTTCTTAGATTATTCATTGTTCGGCTGGGCAATACACTGCATTGTGTACATAACTCAGGGGTTTTCAAAAGTACATTGCATTTAAATGTATTAATTATTTTTGTTAGCAATTACCAATCAATCGATTGTTTCTTCTTAAGAATGAAATGTTGAACACCCTTGCCCTGAGTCCACTCCTATACTTATGAGTTAATTAGGAACCTTTATCGTGGTTATAAATTCTTGATTTTTAGTGTGCACTATTTTTCATATGATAAATATCATCGTCTCATTCCAAAATACTAGATAAAAGACTTTTGCATCGTGCTTCCTTTCCATGTTCATGTCTAACATGTTTATGCCTTTAGAAATTGAGCTAACTCAACTAAACAAATATCGCTTTTGAACTCTAAGCAGATCAAACCAGTATTCAANCTTTCCATGTTCATGTCTAACATGTTTATGCCTTTAGAAATTGAGCTAACTCAACTAAACAAATATTGCTTTTGAACTCTAAGCAGATCAAACCAGTATTCAAATAACTCTTTGAGTATTTAAGAGGAATTTATTAACACATTTCAACGCTCAATGGTGATATCGTACTATTTATAGGAAATCAACAACTATTAGTCTGATCATAAATATAATTAAAGGTCTAAAGCAGAAGATAAACTTCTGAATACTTACTTCGCTTTAATTCGAAGCTTGTTTGATTACTATATTTCACCTTATGCCAGGTATTTCTGAAGAAGAAAAATACACGATTCTATCTATCTATCAATCTATGCTTTGCATTCATATAAAGAAGTATACAGAACAATTTCCCGCAAATAATGCTATCTGCATTGCATATGCAATGAGTCAAAAGTTATTAATCACGACCTGACCCAACGCGATCTGAAATAAACAAAAATGGCATGTTATCATACCAATTTCATCTAAAAAAACTCTACTCTGCAAGAAGCATTACATCAAATGCAATTAAATAAAAACAATTAAGATTAAGAGTCAAAGCAATATATTTGCTAAAAGATAGTTAAACTACAAACTAAATATAAAATATATAATAATAATAACTTTGTGTGTGTCTATGTAAGCGGTGAGCTCATTGTAAAAAAATCAGTAAATGTGTTTAGCATGTTTGTGTCTCCGGTTGTATTTTGTCGGTGTAAAAATACAATTTTTAGTATTTTTCGAAATTTTTTGTAATTTTTTTCTACTATAATCTCATTTTCTAAATCATTCCAAATATTAGAGGCTGCTCGATGAAAACTAGGAGAGGAAATACTGCAGCGAATAAATTTATGTGATCATGGTTTTATTTTTGAGTAATTATCAAGAAAAGACATTGATTCTCAACCATATTTATTCTTAAATATAATTAAAGCTGCATGGAATTCTATTTGATATAGCGCAGACAATATATTATACGTTCGCCTGCATTCAGTAACATGATCATGCTTACGCACAAAATTTACTGTTTTTAATGACCAATAATGTAATTGCGATAAACAAATTGCATGCAATAGTTGAATCTGATAATTTGATCAGAAATTTTTTATTATCTAACAACAGAAGCAATTTTTTGTATTTTTTTAGGTGACAATTATTAAATTTTAAATCTCTGTCAATGTCAACACCTAAATATGTAACATGATCACTTTGTTTTCTGAACGCTGTTAACAGTTAACTCGATTTTTTGTTATTTCCTTTGCAGAATTGGGGGAAAATATAACGAATTGCTTTTTTTCAATATAAATTTATAATTGATTGGAGGTGAAGTAGCTAGAAAGATAATCAATATCACTTTGCAAAATTTTCTAGTCCTTAAATGTATTACTATCAGTATTTATGAGGCAAGTATTGTCCGCAAATTGACACGAGTACACCAAATTTCACATGTTTCATAATATCATTTACATGTATTGCAAATATAATTGGCCCTAGTACTGTGCTTTGAGGCATTCCTCGATCGGTTTTAATATAATCCGATTTCATATTATTCATTAAAACAATTTGTTTTCTAATTTCTAAAAAAAAATTTTAAGTTTAATAATGTTAGAGAAAATTATCATTCTCATATACCCCAATAAGGTTTTCACTTTCATTAGAACAAAAAATTTTCTAATGTTGTGCAATACTCAAGCAAAATTGTAGAACTTTATTCATCGACCAGAGTTTGGAAACTGATCAAACGCTATGATCCACGACTCAACCCACATCCGACATTAATGAATTGTTTAACCTTGGCCTAAGTCAGTATTTAAAAAATTCACCCAATCGAAAGGGTCGGGCAGGTTTACCCGCTCTTATTTCTGTCAATGATGTACGTTTATCCTGAATGATTGATTATATGTCAAATGTGTCACTGTAATTTTTTCTTAAAGAATCATAGTTTTTTAAGGTTTTTTTCATAATTGTTTGAATATACGAATTTACTAGTGCGAACCCTATTCCCATAACTACAAACTTGCCATTTTTTAAGTAATAAATTCTGTTTCTTTTACATGTATAATTAATATTAGTGATATTTTGCATTGTATTTTTCAACTTTTGACATCATCAAAGAAGCTTTGTGTAAATGGATGTTTACCGCTAATTACTTCCCAATCCAGTAAATCATTAATCCAAACATTAAATAACTTCAAATACATTAGAAAAGAAACGGATAAGCAGACGAAATCCACAAAATTCCTTCTATTGATGGTTCCTAGCAATTAATTTTACAACATGGCTTTCTTTTTTATTGCTATAACTACAAACGTGTATTTGAGTGCTTTTCTAAAAAAATATTTTTTTAACTTAGATTGACTCAATTGTTGCATTATTTATGCATTATTTTAAATCAAATTTTTGAAAGCAACTCACGCTTACATTGCAAGTGGTAGACATTAATGAATTAATTTTCCATCCTTTTGTTTACAAGAACATAGAAAGCGGATGGCATATTAAAGTATTAGAAATACGACGGTACTAATTTTGTAAGAGAAAACTTGGCAGTTTAATTAAGATGTCTAAATCATGCAACTTTTTAAGCTACTAGTAATATGAGATTTACATAGGAAACTTAACGTAATTAGCTTTATGTGTATTTTGACAAACTCTGATCAATAAATTTTGACATATACATTTTATATTGCTTTGAGATGTTTACATGTTTCTCTTAATTAAGGATACTTAGCAAGCCTCATTCAAATGAAAAATTTAAAACTAAAATTTTTTATAAATATTTCTGAAGGATATATATTTTCAATAGAATTTTTTGCTCAGTTTCATCAATTCAAACATCGCTAGTTTATAAATACATTGGCGTTAATCTCCTGATTGTGCTTAATTTTTAAATTTATTTGAAAATTTTTAGCTATACTTTGATACTTAGGAATTTGAAAATAAGAGCTTTTAATGAATTTATATATTACTACAACATATTTAAAAAGTAGTTCATAGAATTCAAAACTAATTTTTTATTGAAACTATACTAAATTATTTGAACAAAGACTGTTAATTGCGTCTTAATCTTAAAAATTGGTTCGTAATTTCTTTGATGCCGAAATCCTATCTTTCTAAATTCATCAATAATTTAGTATATTATATGCTATATATGTCAAACTTGTTGCTATCTTTCTTACATTAAGATTCAAATATTGATTTTGGATGTGTTTAGAAAGAAAATAGAAAAATGATAATCATAAAAATTTAGCCTTCTGCATTGGTGGACCATTCATTTGGTTTAATAGGTTTAAGAATGTGCAACTAAAATATAAATTTACTTTTGATCGACAGTATTTTCAAATCTTGTCTACAAATTAATTTAATTCCGGACAAATGATTGACATTAGAAAAGTGTCATGAAGTTTTAAATGAGTTCTTGGCATTGAAATTCCGTTTCAAATGACCGCGTCTTTGGGAGAAATGACTTGCCTCAACCTATTTGAATATGAAACACTCCAATGAATTTTCCTTTGATAATCTTACGATCCTTAAAATTCCTCCTGAATCAAAATTCATCTAAAACTTCGATTAAATAATATCGTTAAATTTGGGCTTGTATTTTAACTTTCGTTACTCCTTCTCATTAATAGACTAATTTTCATTGATCGGCAAGTTTATATGTTAATCAATCACTTTAAAATATTTTATATTCATCATCTAGATATGATGATAAATTAAGGCACTGTTTAGTGTATATTCTTATTTTTACACATATAAGAAAATATACAAAGCCTAAAATTATATTAAGAAACCAATATTTTCACATTAAAATTAAATAGTGATATATACTGAAAGTGATTATGTGTACTTTTGTTTTTTTTTGGCAAATGCATTCACAACCTAACAAAATGTCGACCAACATTAACAACAACTACAAGAACTTTGAAAGATAATTCCGATCAATATGCCATTTTTCAGTTTATGGGAATTTCATTGAATTGGGATTTTCTTCTCCTAAAATTTAAGGATAACTTTAAGGTTTGACATTGAAAATCAACTCCAAAACCTGGATCACCATTCAACAAATCCATGACCCTCAACACGATAGCAGCTGTGTAATATTATACTATATACGAATCGTTTTCATGAAAATAAAAATATTTCATATAACATTACAATTGAAAATATTTTAAATTTCATCCATTTATTTTGGTTGTAATATATATTTATTACATATGTTCTTTTGACACACCGTGTTTTGGAAATCGAATTAAATTTACTTCAGAGTATGCCGAAAAACCCGAAACCAAATCGAGAAAAAAACGAACCCGCGGTATTGGGTATTCCGCCTATAATGTTAGTTCCAAGAAATGAGCACTGGTAAAATATTTGTCAAGTTGACGCGTAATATTGCTTTACTTGATTGCAACTAAATTTAGTTTTATGAAAATATACTTTAGAAAGTTTGTTCACTTAACTACTTTTTAGTAATACCACTAGTTAGATAAAAAATCCAAAAGCCGCGGTTTCCACTCAAAACCAAAAGTTAATTGAGAAAAAAATTTCAAATTGTGGCAATCAGGAAATTATTATAAAAAGTATAAATTGCAATTAAATTTTTTTATCATATACTTTAGTGTTCTTTGTTCTTAATTCAATTCATGCTGTTTTATAAAAATTTAGGGTTTATAAATATTTAATTCACACCTAAAATAGCTTTTATCAACTTTCAAATCAAATTTGTATCCGATTCCATGACATACTTTAGGAATATCTTTTCAACAGTAGGATTGTTGCATTCTTTGTGTTGGAATAAACATTGTAGTACCAACAGATGAAATTTGGCAGTTGTAAAAAGTTACCAAAAGAGATAGAGAAGGTGCGAACGTTAATAAAAAGCGTAGTAATAAATATAATGAAGAATTATACAAACTATTGTTAACCCCAAATAACCAATGCATTTTTTACAATTTGTCATGGTTTCCATGGATCTTTTTTAGGTTCTCGAAGCTCATTAAATATAATCTGAAAGAATTGTTTCCTCTTAAATTTTCATCATTATTTGTTCGTGACGATTCTGACTTTATGTACGGCGCGCCTGAACTGAACTTCAGTGGCCTATTCACAGAAAACAAGATTGTTAGTACTCGTTGGTGCTACCAAGAGTCTTAAATCGTTTTAACTTATTATTTAAAGTTTAAATTTTAAACACTAGTTATAGAAAAAATTGGTTTCTGCAAAAATCAGATTTTTCTTTGAACAAAAGTTAATATTTTCGTGTGCTTCAAACACGGGAATGATTTTTATCACCATAACAGGGAAACACAATTACCCATATATATCTGTTAACTTTAACATGCCTGGAGTCCGTTAGGACTCATTTACAAATAATTTTATCCAAGCCTATTAGCAAATTTGAAAATCTTGGGGCATGGGTAGGTCTAATGAGAAACATACTTTAATGCAATGCTGAAAATTTATGTTAAAGCGTATTGCTTTTCTTTGAACATTTCGAATCTTTGAAAAAGATTCAAATTCTCTCCATACCTAATGATCATTTATTTATAAGGTTTTGGTCCCAAAGAAGCAACAAAGAGCTTTGACTGTTTCTTGATGTGTGCAAAGATATTCCAAACCCATTGAGGCGTGGCATGCGTAAAGTCAGAGGTCGCGATGCTGAAGGGGAATTTCCTCTATCATGTGGTGCTTTCAGTTTGAACATAGCCTTAAAGGTTTTTGAGCTACAAACGTTTAAAAATTGTTTATGGAATTATGAAGAATTTTCAAAAGCCCGTGGCAGCTTAAGGCTAAGAGTTACATTTTTTAATTATATCGCAAGTCTGAGAAATATACTTCCAATATAGCATGCCATATCTTAAAATGGGGAAAAGAAAAATCACTGAATTATAAGCTCATAAAATATTATTGGTAGACATACATTATAACTATAATAGCAGTGACAATCCGTCGAGGTTACAATTAATCCATAGCAGCTGTGGTTTGCCAAAAATTTAGAAATTGTGGTGTTTGTGTCTTATTTTTTTTTAATTGTTTAAATAAGTTTTATATTTTACTAAATATGATAATTACTCAAAATTTTAGTCATTGCTCAATTAACCAATCAGAGGGATAGCTAGTGGTGGTCGTGGGCCTCCCTTCTCCAAAAATAAGAAAAATTCATTAAGAGAGCGTAATAAAAATTTACAAACAGAAATTCTTTGGTACCCAATCATGCATTTAGCATTTTATCTTACCTTGGACCTCCTTAAAAAAATACTTCTGTATCCACTCACTGTTTTTTACTTCTAGAATGGGTGTACTAAGCATTTTTCAAATTTATTCACAATTTATTTTCTGTTAGCAGCCAATATCTGAGCTACTTCACACTATATTTTTTTCAATGCAAAAACAACATGAATCCTTCGGCTGACAATAACTTTAAATAATGAATGACAATTTCTATATGCAAATTTAAAAGCTTAGCTGTTGCAAGTATAAATGTTTTCATTACAGGTAGCCCGAAAGTTCTCTGTATTACCCCGTCATACGAACAAAAACAATTGAAATGCAAAAAAGGCATATATTTTTAATCAACATAGTTACCATTTACATTAAGCAACATTCGACACAGCTCAAACCAGTTATTAAAGGCTGAAACCCACATATTTGCTGATATTTTTCCCAGCTCCTCCTCGTACGCAAGTACAGCGTCGTATGGACAACCAAACTCGCGGCCTCGCAATTTTTCTTTGATACACCCAAACAAAAAGAAGTCAGCCGGTGAAAAATCCGGAGAATAAGGCGGCTGTGGTAACAGTCGAACTCCATTGTCAAAAATAAAGTCTGTGGTGACGGCTGCTGAATGCGCTGGGGCATTGTCATGGTGAAGGCGGAGGTGTTGAAGAAGCTCATGAAGAATTGACTGAATAGCATTTCTGCCAATCCCAAGCTGTGTCTGTAGACGATTGTAGGAAATCCGTCTATCCCCCATTACCAGTTGTCGAACAGCCTCGATGTTGTCAGTTGTGCACGCAGTCGCTGGTCTGCCTGAGCGATCTTGGTCTTGCAAAGATTCACTTCTACCTCGGAACCGCGCAAACCATGACCAGACTGTTTCATAAGAAATTGTAATGTCTGGATATGCAGCATGCAAACGGTCATGGCATTGCCTTGCCGACAATTTTCTGCGAAAGTCGTAGTTAATGAGAAGACACAGTTTTTGCTTTTCCATAAAACGAGAAACANTTTTCATTACAGGTAGCCCGAAAGTTCTCTGTATTACCCCGTCATACGAACAAAAACAATTGAAATGCAAAAAAGGCATATATTTTTAATCAACATAGTTACCATTTACATTAAGCAACATTCGACACAGCTCAAACCAGTTATTAAAGGCTGAAACCCACATATTTGCTGATATTTTTCCCAGCTCCTCCTCGTACGCAAGTACAGCGTCGTATGGACAACCAAACTCGCGGCCTCGCAATTTTTCTTTGATACACCCAAACAAAAAGAAGTCAGCCGGTGAAAAATCCGGAGAATAAGGCGGCTGTGGTAACAGTCGAACTCCATTGTCAAAAATAAAGTCTGTGGTGACGGCTGCTGAATGCGCTGGGGCATTGTCATGGTGAAGGCGGAGGTGTTGAAGAAGCTCATGAAGAATTGACTGAATAGCATTTCTGCCAATCCCAAGCTGTGTCTGTAGACGATTGTAGGAAATCCGNGACTGTTTCATAAGAAATTGTAATGTCTGGATATGCAGCATGCAAACGGTCATGGCATTGCCTTGCCGACAATTTTCTGCGAAAGTCGTAGTTAATGAGAAGACACAGTTTTTGCTTTTCCATAAAACGAGAAACAACACGTAACTATGATTTTTGTTTGTGACGTCACCGCGCGTATATATGCCTGCAGCCAAAAAAAGATAGTCCGTCATGCTCATAATTAACGCTCTAACTGTTGTCATGTCTTAAATGTTTTGTGTTGTGTTGTGTGTTAATAGTATGCAATAATACAGAGAACCTTCGGGACTACCTGTATTAATCAATATGTGAGGTCAAGAGCTTACAAATGATAGCTTTGTTACTTTTTAAGACTAAATTGAAATACTAATGTAAACGAGAAATGAGGTTTTGGCAACCAAATGTGAAGGGGGAAAATTTCATTTTGTGGAATTACAAAGCTCTAAAGAATGAAAATGGTTGAGAACCAATGTTCTGTGGCTGTACATCAAATTTCGGTGAATTTTTTTGTTTGCGATTACTAGAAATTAGGCTCATCATGTTCTTAATATTTAGCCTATTTGTGTCTCGTATCCTTATGGATTGCTTTCTATAAAACATTATTGTCATATCAATATAAAAGTCTTTCATCTAATGCTTACAATTATCTGATATATCTTTAAATTCAGCCTTAATATGTAATCTATCAAATTGAAAACATCAAATTTATTTAAAAAAAACAATCATAGTTGTTTCATGGCAGTAAGCTACAACACACATTTGCAAAGCACGAATATATAACTTATACATTCTCAATTTAGTATATGAAACAAGTTCATATTTCTTTAAATTTTGCTTGCCATTCATTTGTATGCAGGTAACAAGTGGCCAATTAAATTCCGCTTTTGATTTTGAATATCAAAACGAAATTGAAAAATTGAAACATTTCGTTTTTATAAAACTACTCTGTTTCAGTGGCGAAGCGTGGGCCACTTTGCCTAGTGTGCGGTGCAGAGTTGCTAGTGGTTCGGTTTGGTTTCGTAATTGTATTAAATAAAGATACGTCAATACCGAACTGAAAGTTTCAAAATTTACAATGGAGATCAGTGCAGTCATTGCTTAAACTTGAAGCCATCCATTACATGATTAAATGCATAATTTTTTAAATACTCTACATTAACGTTAAATATGATTCAAATGAATATTTCTTAAAATCAGATATCAAGTAAGATATTTGAAATGGATACCTTAGTTTATTTAATAAGATCACGAAATATTAAAATATCAGACAGGACCAGTACGTGATCAGACCAACTTTTAAATTTCAACCAAGACAAATACTCATTTGCTATTATTTTCGAACTTCTATATTTGGAATGAAAGCAGAAATAGATGACCCACCAGAGATGGAATCGGATTCAACAGTTTAAGATCCGATC
>CABFPE010000325.1:177754-203538 GCA_900660155.1 Hofstenia miamia | reverse complement strand
ATTAGAATAAAGGCCACTCCAAACATTTGTTTTAGCTTAACACCACAGCCAACGTATGTACATGTAGAATTTGAAAAAGTTTCTCTATTTTTATTGATGTTTGCTTGGCGGGAATTAAGAGTAGTGAGACGTTTAATTTCTCACTCGAGGTGCGGTGATCATTAGCGCACGCCTCGAAATGATCTATTTCCATTTCGTGAACCAATCAATAACGTTCGGCGACAAATGTAGGATGCAATTTCAAGGATTACGCTTAATTTCGTAGTGTGCGTTAATATGAACGCACACCTTGCTCTTTTAAAACGTTAAACGGCATTGAAGTGTGGACGTCGCAATACCTAGCCTTTTGCGACATTGACGATTGAAGTAACTAGAACATTTTAATTTATCAGTGATATCATTGCTAAACAAGATAATACATGTAAACTAGCAAATTAAACCAATTTATAGATTATGGATCAAAAAAATCGAAATGCTTTAATTTTACCAAAATTGTAATTTAGACACAGGTTTTATAAGAAAGTACTGAAAACAATGCATTATATCTAATCACAAATTACTATTTATAAAAATAGTGTAAAAATCAGTTTGATGCGGTATTAAATTTACTCTGTTCCCAAATAAGCGATAGGAAAAAATGCTGGTAAAATCATAAAAATGCTGGTTAGAAGGTGTGCGGCGCACACCTCGCACACAAAGAAAATACGCCTCTGCTCTGTTTTACTTTTGTTACTGATTACCTACAAAATAATGAATTTTAACAATCAAAACCAAAATCGAAATACGAGACAAACTGAATTGAGATATTATATTTTTCACTTTCGTTTTTCATTTTTCAATTTAATTTTAATTTATAAAATTATCAAAATGAACAATGAAGAACGGAAATGAGATTTTTGGTCTCCATATTGAAAAATTTTGAAAATGAAAAAATCTACAATAGGCTATTAAATGTCAATTTCAATTAGTTTTTTTTAAGATGAAAAATGAAAAACGGAATTGAATTGGCCCTCTGATACCTGCATTCAACTGCTGCAGCGTCGACCCGACCCGACCGGTGCCAACTAAAACCGTTTGACCGGCAGAATATTTACATGAAAAATGCTATATATATGTATGCATAAAAAATATAAAATTTGATTTTGAGAGCTAGAAGTGACATTGTATTTCAATTGGAATGAGAACAGGACTGGAATTTAATCTGAAATTCCCAAGAGTGAATTCCAACTTGCACGGATTAGTATATATTTTAATATATATAAAACATGTTAGATAAAATAGCATAAGAGAATATTTATTTAGAAAAATGTTGACAATTAAATAACTGAAAATTTATCTGAATAGCATCAATAAATTCACACAACACATATACACAAATTACATAAATTACAAAAACACATCTTTCAAGCTATGAATAAATCACTATTGTACTACATTAATAATGAGTTATCGCATTGTCATTCTTATACAGTTTGTATTCTAGCAATGATTTACCAGAAATATATTTTTTCAATGTTTTTAGTTTCTCTAGGTTGCGAGTTCTAAGTTGGAATTGCTACATTAATACTCAAGGATTTATTTAAAACGGCTTCCTTATACCAAACACATGTGAAAGTTTTAACCTAGAATTATGTTTATGAGTATTTCCTGGTATTTTAATCGTATTACAGTGTGGTAGGTTTTTATTAGCTTGAAGAATTTCAGCAGGGTATTCAATATTGCGAGTTTTTTCGGAAAGAGAATCGACCTAGAAATGTTTAAATTTAAAAAATGAGGTAACTTCAATTTTCATGAAATTTCTCTATCAAAACTTAGTCAATCAAATTGTAAGTCGATGTTGCAATTTAGGTTTTCTACCTTAGAAGAATTAAAAGTTATTGTACGAAATTTAGACGTTAATAAATTTTCAGATTCGACTCATTTACCTTTCTTTATATTAAAGAATTTTTTTATATATTTAGCGACCACCTATTATTTGCACTTAATCAATGCATCGTTGAAAACGAATTTCCGGAGATAATGAAAAAATCAGATATAACACCTTTATATAAAATGGAGATCCCCTTGTTGCTAAAAATTATAGGCCAATCTGAATAACGCAACCTTTTACTAAATTATTTGAAAAAATACTGCACATCCAAATCAACCAACTCCTTTACAAGTGATGCAATTATGTCCATTACTGAAAAAATATCCTCTAGTAAATCCCAATATTTATCCAGTTGCATAGAATTTTGAAATTTTGGCGATTAAACATGATGAAATTACGGATTTCATCAAAATTCAATCAAGAGAAGCTAAATCTTTTTCATTCACCCAGTCCTTTGTTTGACCGGTTTTAGACTGGTTCAACCCGGCCGGTCATAAAATACTGACCCAACCCGACCTGCACCGATCTGACCGGTGCCGGTCACGCCGGTTGACCCGACCGGTTTACACCTATGTGCTGCACGACTCATAGTTATCAGGTTACGTAATCGATAGACCCATGCTAATCCAGTAGCACGATTTCCTTAAAAATGGGTTCTTTGGTTGAAGGAAATTGAAGATGTGAAGTTATTTGCTAAATAATTTCATCTTTTAATCGATTTTTAGTATTTCCCTTGCTTGAAGTCAGGAGTTTTTTTACTATACGAAACAACTTATTTTTTCTAATTTTACTATGTAGACGTCATAGTTGAAGAGGAATGCAATTCGAAAATGTCTGTTTTGACTTACAAAATGATAAGATGTTACTAATCCAACTTGTGAAGTGAATTAAGATGAGTTTTTCTGTACTTTGAAAATATTATTATGGGGATTTCTAGAGAAAATTGATACGAATTTCCATTGTCTATTTTCGAAAACAAAATTCTAATAGTTGACTGTGCAATATTAGCATGCTTTAAAATTCATAGATATATCTTATTACTAAACAACGCATTTTGATTGTTTGTTTGTATTACTTTAAATATGTGAAAAATGGAATTCAGCAGGTGCTTAATTTGACTTGTCTGCCAAAAACAATGCGTGAAAATTTTCACACTAATCCATTCATTGTGATTATATATTTTTCCATTGAAAAAATAAAAGCCAGGTTTTTTTTAGATTTATGTACAGTGTCTCACATTATCTTACAGAGGTTGGTATTAACGTATAGACGTCCAAAAAAACATATAAATGTGATGATAATGAAAATCATACGTCGGGGAAGCGAAGTGATATTCGAGTACAAGAATTAAGGAACATATGAATGGGCACCTAAAAGCCGAAATTTTTATGTACAAACATCAACATATTTTAAGAGCATGCAATATTAAATTACAGGCATAAAGTGTAATCTAATGTAAACATATTTTTGTTTTAAACGTATATTTGTATACTGATAATGTTTGAAATAAGCAAAGCCGGTCTATCCCTTTCATAGCGTGCATCTAAAATATGAATATATATATACATATATATATATATATATATATATATAGTTTTGTTTTTTTATACATGCAAGAAAAAATGTTTTTTCTGATTTCTTGTCTGTGTGTGTTTTTGAAAAGGCTCTTGCCCCCTGTGCCTCTGTTGCCTGCTCCTATGAACTGACATAATTATTCTGATTATATTTCTCTAAGCATAATTTAGAGTTAAAATTAAACTAAATTTTTTAGAAATGGCAAAAGCATTTAGTGAGAAGCGGCGAGGGCAGCAGCGACAAATGATTGTCTCCTTAATTGTGATATTTTGCATCTTTATTATGACGTGGGCACCATTTAGTTTATTAATTGGATTTGCTGGAATATACTCCAATGTCCATATACGTTTTGGTAAGTACCCTTATTTGAATCCGAATAGGACCTGATCCGATCTGCATTTTGAATCAAAATATTGTGAAGAGAGTCGAATGAAAAATCTAAACCAAAATCAGGTAGGTCGCGTTGGATCTGGTATAAAAATGACTGTATCAGTGAATCCACAAGATCAGATCAGATAATTGCAAGTAAATGACTATATTTTTTAGTAATATCCATGTATATTACGTATACCATGACGTAAAAATACGCATGCACTCAAAGCAACACAAAACTATATTCATATTTCAAGTATTTATTAACAGCATAATGAAATTTCCGCAAGTTCCTAAGAATTCTTTATAAGTGTTTTGGGTTTTCTTAACTAGTAAATTTAAGACTTTTTAGAAAACAGCAAGCAACAATTTTATTATCCAACATATATAACCACAAGCATTTAAAATTGAGTTGTTTGCTGCTACAGGTAAAACGAATTATAGTTTCGAGCATTTGTATTCAAGCAATTGAATAAATTTTATCACATTAAAAGTTGCAAAAACTCATGTGTATGTCTACAGTAATACCTGTCTCTTATACACATCTTTTGTAAGAAATGAAAGAGGAGACACTTTTCTATTCTGTTTTGCTTTTTAGATTTTAAAAAAATTCCTGGGTAATTTAATCTAAAACAGTCTGCTGTGCTTGTACAAATTTTCAAATAATTTTCTCCAAGCCTATTTAGAAAGTTGGAACTCGTTAGTCATGGACACATTTATTAGTGAATATTGAAAGTGAATGCTAAGGCGCACTCCTGTGGCGGAAGTACTTGAAAAGATTGACTTTTTTATTGAATTTCGATTTTTTTTAAAAAATTTGTATATGTACACTTCATACCAAACATTCATGTAATTCTCAAGTTTAGAGTGCATGGGAGCAACAGTGTTTCTTTATGAGTCAGAAAAGTTTAACAACATAATACTGCAAATATTATTTTCATATAAAAAGTATGGTTTCATGAAAGCTAGTAGCTACCAGGAGGCTATTCAGTAGATTCAAATTTGAACATCCTACCACTACTGCTTGGTTATCCAGCAAGATGATGTTCCTGCATGTACATCAAAAGCTGTGCAGATGTGGTTTCGAGATAACGGACTCTAGGTTATTGAGGGTGTCCCTGTCTTGTTATCCTCCCTGGAAACTGCTAGACAGCGCCTAAGAAATGGGTGAAAGTTCAATTAAAATGAGTACTCAAATAAACAAATTAGGCTTGCATAGGTGCAAAAAATTTCAAAGAGCTATTACAAATATTTCATCAAATCCATACATTGGAGCATAGAAGTTGCTTTAGTTGCTAAGTCCCAGCTTGCTGAGAATTTAAATTGCATCGTGGCTTTCTGTTATTTGCATTTACATAGTGTTATAATGATTATTAAGCATAGAAAGATATTGCGAAATAATAATAGAGTTCTATCAATTTTTTTAGAAAATACACTAATACTTTGACGATTCCTGTATCTATACTTTTTCCTTTTCTGTACACTATACTTACAATTTAATGAAACATTTAGAAATTTTGATTCTTTCAGAGCTGTTGGCTCATTTCAACAGTGCTATCAATTTCATTGTTTATGGAATAACGCATTCTGGTTTTCGTGAAGCATATAGAAAAATTGGTCATTCAGTATTACCTTGTGTTTTTGGCAAAGTAAAAACAGAGAATCTTAAGTTTACCACTACAACCCATGAGTAAATGACGTAAAAGCCAAGAGAGATGCATATCTCATTAGCAACACTAATCTTAAAGTCATATTCTTGAATGCAGCATCAGCCATATATTTGTGTAATGCATAATAAAAATTCAAATCTTCTGACCTTGATGATCAGTTACTCAATATTCTTTAAATTTTGGCGGCAATAATCTGAACTTGTCTTTTGAATCTATTGTATTTATCGAGTGCACATTATTGGAATGTGGAATAGGGAATGTAAATAAATTTATCGCTCATCAATATTGTGTTCGTGGTGTTTTTAAATATTGTACAAAATAAGATTATCTTAGTTTTACTTTAATATAAAAGATTGTCTATTCAAAAAACAAGTTATGTAAAAAGTCTCATAAAATAATAGCAAAACAAATTTTTAAGTGTTTACAAATACTTTATTATTAGAGAAGAGATTGATATGATCAGAAAACTAACAGTCAATCCCACTCTTTTAATGGACAGCTAAATCTGCCTATTTTATGGTAGTCACTAAAAATAATTTCTTTAAAATTTTTCAATGTGATAAATAAAATTGGATAGCTTAGAAAATTCTAATAAGATCTTCATTCTCAAATTTAACTGAATTTTAGAAATTTATATAATACTAATGTAAAGTTTGAATATGTAAATATTATTTTTTAGCGCGATATGGCATTAACTGTATTTGGTTTGATTTACGTGCACTGTTGCTTAACAGAAAGTTAGTTTTGAAACTTCGGCCTCAAGCACAGCACGGCCCCTTTCCATCCCTATTATTTGTGCAACTGTAGCATATCCTTATTTTAATATTTCCAATATGTCATGACTCGCCCGATTTAATTTTCATTTCAGTAAAAACATTTTAATACAACATTAAATATTTTAAATTCTGTATTGGTTTTAATAAATTATGATAGCTTTCCCCAGTTGATTATAATTATTACTTCATGATCTACTTTCGAAACTTTACGTCACATATTTGAAATCATCGATTGATATAATATTAAAGCAGTCGATTTAATAATTTTAACAATACAATTTAAAATTAATCAGTAGGATTATTTATTGAAAAAAATTGATAGAAGATTGGTTTTTTGTCATTAACATTTTGAAATACAACATTGCCACGAGGCACAAGGTTAAACAACTATCTTTAGACTCTTGTGCCGCCATAACCATTGCCTTTGCGCCTTTTGAACCCTTCGTTTACAGACAAAAAACATCGTTTGGTGAATTGTTGCTCTTAACTGTTTATCACAAGACAAGGGGAGAATTTGAATGATTTTTTAAAAAATCTAATCTTACACATTTTTAGAGAACTTTTCAATCGGATTGCGGGGTTTTGCTTTGAGTAATGTGTGGTAAATACGCAAATCAAATTCCTGTTCAATTAACAAGCCTAATAAAACAATTCATCTAAGAATTATTATTAATAGTTGTTGTTAAAATCTTAACATTCGAATGTAGAGAAATTGTGATGCTTATTAAATAACTTTAATAAAATATCGAAATATCGAGTTAGCAAACTCAAAGACGTTTTCTGCCGGCAATGGGTATAGGGTTGTCAAATAATAAAAATTTTTATAAACATTTTAATAGCTAAAGTTTTTCCTTGTTTTCTATGATCAAGAAATTAATATTTTTAGCCCTCTTTGGTACGGTCATTTACATATTCTTATTTAGTACGCGTGTAACATTTTGTTACAATAAAGTAAATTTCTGACAATGACGTTTACATAAAAATTCAAAGAAATACAGAATAAAAAAGTTAGCAAAATAAATAAGATTGCTGTTTAAATAAATTTTAATGTTTTAGGCTTTTGATATTTGAGAATTATTGCACAAGGTTGGATAATCTTGGACTAACCAGGACGAAAGTTAATGTGGGATTCATCCTGAGACAAAGCCCAATTCTACGACTTAGCCAGTCTTGACTAATTCTTGGGTGCAATGCCCAATGCTAATCCAAAGACCAAAACGGTCTGTTCAGCATATAATATTATTTTCATTCATTATTATTCATTCATTACAAGAAATTCTAGCACAAATTGTTGTAGCCCTCTAACCGCAAAACAAAATGACGCACTCAATTACATGATAATAAAACATACTTGAAATGAATATTGTTTTCTTTCTTAAAAAGCAATTCTAAACTCGAAATAATGTAGAATATTTTCGAGCGCAGGTGGTGTAGTGGTAGCATAGCAGCCTTCCAAGCTGTTGATCCGGGTTTGACTCTGACTTGCGCAATTTTTTTATTTTTTCATTTTGTCTTGCATGGTATTTTTAATTCAAATTATGCATATATATATATATATATATATATATAATCTATATCAAATTTAATATATATTTTGAAAAATATAATTTAAATGCGTCTATTACACACATTGCCAGAAAAAATTTGTCTTGATCCTCTTCAATATTATATAATTTAAGGTATTTCCCTTGTTCGCCCGACTTAACTTACCTCTTAAATTCATTAAATGCAAAATTGACGTGAGAAATTCAAATGATATAGATATGATCTTTGCATTATTTTATAGTATTAGCATTAACCAATTAGAATTGATGATGTATTTGAACATTCGCGTGTTGACATTTTCATGAAATTATATTCAATTGCATCTACTTCATTTTTCCCTTTATAAATTGACATATGGGATAAAATTTTTTGCAAAATTTTGACGGGTGAACAACTATGGCTACAAACAAATTTTTTTTGCATTGCATAGTAAACCAATAGCGTTTAAACAATTGATGATGAGCTAGATACCCTATTAATTTTAAGATATATAAATTTGTAAAAAACCTCTTTCACTTACAGTTAAGCATAGTGCATAATCTACGCCGCACTTTCACTAGTTATTTGCTGACGTCACATGGCACTGTTTAAATTTCTTGTAATGCAATACGTCAAAACCCTGACCGCTATCAGATGATCAGAATTTTACGCCCATACCAATAAGTATTAAAAGCTGTACAAATTGGAAATGAGCTTCCGAGCTTATAGGTAGTAGTTGCGTCCTCTTCAAGCTTTTATTTACGTATTTAACTGCAAAATGCATAAATTTTTTCAGATACTCTACTGTTAAAAAATGTTAAATTTTTCAGCATTATATGGTTTTAAATACCTTTTATAAAAATCATCCATACATTGTTTCTCTTCCAAAGAATTTGATTTAAGATTTGAACACAAAGAAAGAATTTGACATGATTCTGACCTTAAAATTTGTAAAGTATGTATGCATAGGCACTAAGAATATTAAATTGTTAAATATTTGACAAAATTGACCTTTATTTTAAATTGGACTTTTTTTACTTTAGTTCGCCCTACTCATAACATTAGCAAAGTCAGTAATTGAAGTAATGTAATATTGATTATGATTAGGTAATGTTGCGCAGTTCTTCGTTCAGGCCTCCAGTTTTATGTCGTAGATGGTGAAGCATGAATATTTTGGATAACTTAAGAGAACTGTTTCATTGCAACTAATTTGATTGAATTCTTGTTTCCAGATGTGACGTATTAGACTAAAGAACTGTGAGATAAGAGAACGTATGTAGCATAAAGGTTTGGGGTTCTAAAAAGTTTTAGTGATCGAAATTCTCGCGAAGTAAATTTAGCACTACAAATCAATAAAGAAATTACTTATGGAGATTTTCCGAATTTAAAAATGCACTGTAGATCTAAATTTTAAAGAAGTAAATTTAACGTCCAATACTTATATGCATGGTAAAAGCATACATTAGATTACAGGATATATTTCTTACTAAGAAATATCTTTGTCGCGCGATGGAGATGAAAACTGTTTTCGCGTTTGATCTTACATGTACAGTACATGCATCACAATCATATTTGCCATCATCAGTTGTAGTTCACATAAAGATAGAGTGAATGTCAGTCATAGGGTGATTAAAAAAGTTCAAGGCTTATGCAAATACAGCTGTTACATAATTACGTTTAATTTTGTCTCTTTGTTTCATTCTATCTAGTGCAGTAAAGTAGGAAAATTGTAATTTTACATTGTGCTGTATTAATGCCTGGCAAAGAGAAGAAAGTTGTATTGACCATACAACAAAAGTTGGATATATGTGCATCACTTAAAGCGGGAATGTCAGTGCCTACTGTTTGTCCACAATATTACATTGGGAAGTCTACTCTGTACGAAATCAAGGCATCACAAGAGAAGCTAAAATCGTTTTTTATCCCTCATTTTGAAAATCCTGTCTTACCAACTGCAAAAAACAATGAAATCAAGTACTTATTCGGAATTGGACTCTGCGTTGTTTATATGGGTGTGACAGCTTAGGGAGAATAATCATTACACGAAATATTTCTTGTTATGAAATATTTCTGTCACGTGATGGCGTATGAAAATTGATTTCGCGTGCTATTTTAATACATGGCATAAGACATATTTTTAGCAATTGCTCTAAATTGGCCTGCATTTTTACACCGTCACGAAATCTTTCTGCTTCGTGAAGCAGTACGCATTATAGTGCTCCCTTTCTTTAAAGGAAATGTTTGCTAGATTTTGGGGCAATTTGCATTTTATTCGCCCACATATTTTATTTTTCTAAATTGGTCTGCATTTCTATGGCGTCACGAAATATTTCGTGTAATAAAGTGCAAAAATGTATAACACAATATAAGGTCAAAATTTCTTAGTATTTATTCACTTTTGTGATCAACATACTAAGTTTTTTAGAGTAAAAAATCATCACTCTAGTAATAACATTGAAGCAGGGCTGCTCAAAAATTTAATTTAATGGAAAAAAACTTTTTAAAAATCCATTAATGGAAATGGCAGAAATGAAAAATTAGTTATGGAGATTGGTGGAAAATTAATGGCTATTGTAGAAGAACATATGATAATGCGGAAATTCGTGAAATTCATTGTTTTTCATATCGAATTCTTCAAATACTTGTGAAGTTTGTAATTATATCAACAATATGTCTTTAGGTTTGTATACTAAGACACTTTAAATGATAACAATCTATCAAAAAGTTAGCATCAATGATATTTATTTCCATGTTTTATAATGCAATGTTGAAGCAATAAATAATAAATTTGAAAGATTTGCAATAAATTTGAGAGGTTTGAGATATGGTTGGGTGGAAAAAAAGGATAGAATTGTCATTAATTTACTTGTTGTGTTTGGACAATGAGCATTGATCCCTTGTGTGTAAATAACCTGACCTGACAGACCACTAGCTTTGCCTGTGATAAAAAAGTAGCACTGAAAGGTGTAATGGATGAGTAATTTAACTTGATTATTTAAGGAAAGGCAACTTCACACCAATTGCAATAAGGGCCATTAATGGCACCCAAAAAAATTTTTAATGGCCATTTTGAAAACGTAAAGTCTATAAATGGTTTTCATTATTTTTTTAGCAGCCCGGGATTGAAGTGCTCCACTCCATTGTGATTGTTTATATATCTAAACTACAAATTTATTACTAGTGCACCTTTGAAGTGCGTTGCTTGAAAACAATCATTACACAAATGCTATACGTAGTATTGATGTTTACTTCCTAAAATATCTTAATCAATGATATGAATAAGTCTAAGATAAATATGAATGTTGAGGAAAAGAATGAGTATCGGATTGCTCGTCGATACTGCCTTCCCATATATGTATCAGTAGGAGTAGCTCTTCTTTATGCAATGAGAGTCAGCCTCTCTGTTGCAATTATTAAAATGACTAAGAAACTTGAAGTGGAAAATGAAACACAGTATGCATGTTTTTACTTCAACACTACTTCACATAATAACAGCGGAGAATTCGATTGGAGTGAGAATCTACAGTCATGGATACTAAGTTCTTTTTATTATGGATATACGATTTTTAACATTCCTGGTGGAATCTTAGCTGATAGAATTGGTGGGAAAAATGCAATTTTGTTTGCCACTTTGTCATCTGCCATCTTAACTATGCTAACTCCACTAAGCGCGTATATCAATGTGTCTGTGTTAATGGGATTGAGATTTATTGAAGGTGTGGTGGAATGCCCATTTTATACAGGATGTGCTGTAATCCTCAATAAGTGGAGCTTGAAGAAAGAAAAAACTACATTTGTAGCAATTGCTTTTTCAGGTGCCTATATTGGATCATGTATAAGTCAGCCAATAACCGGTTTCCTCTGCTCTTTTAAACTTATGAATGGCTGGCCTTTGTCATTTTACTTATTCGGAGTCTTAGGACTACTCTGGTGCAGTGGCTGGTATGCGTTTGCAGCAGAACTGCCAGCAAATTCAGCTTTTCTATCGTTACAAGAAAAAATTGAATTGAAATATGATAACGAAAACATAAAGACAAATCCTCTTGTAAGAATTCCATGGAAACAATTTCTAACCTGCGTACCGCTGTATGGAATATGCGTAGCTCAATATGGCTTTGACATGAACTTCTATTTATACCTTAACTGTCTACCTACCTACATTTCCAATGTTTTTGGTTTATCAATTTCAAACAATGGTTTACTAAATGGCATTCCTTTTATATTTATATTTCTTGGTGACTTATCCATCTCATTTCTAACAGATTATATACGTAGACATTACCTCAGCACTCGAATGACAAGGGCCATTGTTTCTTTGACTGTAGCAACCTTGGCTGCAGTCGCGGGGTTTTTTATTGAAACAGTTGGTTGTAACCCATACGCAGTTATTGCTCTTGTGAGCTTATTGTTGTTTGCTACCGGGGGATTTATGGCACAAACTGGACCAAATATTTTAGAATTGTTTCCGAATTTTACTGGAATCGGTTTTGGTTTCTTGAATACAGCTTCAAACTTCACAGGGATAATATCTCCGTACATAGCCGACATTTTCACACAAGGCCACATTCACAGCAGGAGTCATTGGCAACATGCATTTGATTTTGCCAATATATCTATAGTGGTAGGCGCCATTGTGTACGCTGCTGCCTTAAAGACTGAGCCTCGTAAATTCGCTTTAGTCCACCAAGATAGTATTTAGCAAATTGCTCTTACTTTTTATGCTTTCAGATAAAATTTAATTAATACGTCATTGTTACAAAAAGAATTTGTAGTTTGCCTTCCAACTTATAACTTTGGCAAGCACATGTAGGACAAAGTGTCAAAAGTAAAAAAATTTGAATTATACGGCAATCGTTTTATTCAAAATGCTGAGCTGGTTTAAATGACTGTTTACAATGATTTTTTGAGAATTGATAATAACGAATGCACAGGGGAAGCAACAGCAGATGCTTTCAAGTGTAACAGTATAATGTGCACTACTAACAGCTAATCAAACTGGTTTCAATCACAATAAAGCACCTCCATGCTATATTTCACTGTCTTAGACATATAATAATACGCCTGTGAACACAAAGCCCATTATTGGATATTAAGATCAAATATGTTGCATTGTATACTTCATTTGAAAATAATTGATATAGTATTAATGTGGTCGTTAGGAGGCGTTGTTCTGGTCATGTTACTGTTGAATTCAATTTGGATTTGTTCGTGAAGAAGTTAATTTTGCATTTGCAAGCAGTAACAGTAGTAACAGTGAAAGAGGGGGATATTTGCCTTAAAGTGAACTTCACTAATGTTAGTCGACTTTCCTCATTTTTATTATTTTTAAGTCTAACCTTCAATTTTAGAAAATATACATTTAGCTACTATATAAATGTTTTAGTAGAAGTTTGTATAAATGACGCATCTGCAAATCTACAAATTTATCTTTGAATCCAAATACAAAATTGAAAATTGTAACTTAATTTAATCAGGAATTCAAATTTTCATTCATTCGTAGTAGAGATAAGTGGGGTGGGTAATTCAGCGAAAAACAGCGATATGTCGCGATGGGTTGTAGCGCGGTAGCGATTTACATAATTGCGGTGGTTTGCGGTAGAATTAAAACAAGCTGAGGTGACAAAAAGGTTTTAGATTTAAAATCTGTAAGTATTTCTCAAAAAACTGTTTCTGAAGCAAAATTAATAGATTTCACAAACAAAATATTAATAGTAATTTTTGCATATTTCATGGAAAATTGGATACTATCTAATAAAATTGAGCGAATTGACAAAATAACTAAGAAACTGTCTTTAAGCTTTTCTACAAATGCTCCATAACTCTAAAACAATCTATATATATATATATATATATATATATATATATATTCTTACGAAATAAAAATCAACATTGTTGAGGTATACCGCGATAAAGCTTCCTTTACAAAACTTGTACCGCACTCATCTCTAAATGGTAAGACCCTAATGTAAATTTGTTGGGACCAATACCATTGTCACCAGGACTGGTCATTGTTCTTGAGCATCAAAGTAACAGCACTATAGTAAACAAAGTCCGTATTTTGAAATCTAGCAACCCAAATTATAATTTTTTGTGTTGTAAGATAGAAAATGTTGAAAGAAATCTATCAAATTTACCACCCCTTGTAATTTATTAAATATTGGAGAGAATTTATTTATGAAGATAGATTTGAATTATCAATAAGTAAAGCGAAATAGCGTTATTGAGGAGCATTGGATCATGCGCATCATTTTCTCTCTATCAAACCTACCATTATTGACATGCGTCTTATATAAAACCTTTTTCGTAAAATATTAGGCTTCAAAAACCTTGATCGTAGTAACTCTTGTGAAGGTAAAAGATATTTGTACTATTATTTCTAAGTTTATAAAACATTTAAAATCATTTGCAAATTCAACAATTTAAAAGTTTACCTGATATTTAAAGGAAATCATGAAAAAATTTAGAGCATATGAAAATGGATTATTATTGTTTCTATGATAACACTCGACTATATTTCAATATAGTTCACTTTATGTTACTATAATTTTTGTACGCAACATATATGTATATGCTAAATTCAGAAACGAATAAAATAAATTTCAAACTTTTTTAATGAAAAATCGTAAATCTTTTGGGTACTTTAGCCACAGTAATATACTTTAGTACAAATTTTCGCAATTATGTTTTCGTTCAGCAACAGCAGTGAGTCCATAGCAAACAATTGTCAAGTTTCATAAGGGGCTTAGAGATTATTGCTTGAAAAGTTGGAAAGAAGTTTCTCCTTTACAAAGTTAAAGCTAAAAACTTATTGTTTGTCAACGCACGTAATTCAAATTAATCAAAAATACAAGTCCTTGTATTTACCTTATTTGATGGAAAACTAGATTATTGTTCAAAAAGTAACAATGAAAAAAAATAAGAAAAGTCAAGGAATTGAACTCAATGGAACAGACCTGTCAACGAGTCGAGCTTCTAACGAGCCGAGCGGAGCTTGAGCACAGTATTTGATATACAACGAGAGCAAAACGAGCTATTTTAGGGAAAGCAAGTTTATACTTCTGTTTGTTAATTTGATTATGGAGCTTGGAAATGTCGGCTCGTTGACAAGTCTGAAATGGAAGCACTATGAATTTGATTTCCTCAATTGAAGAAAATCCCTATTTTTATGGAAACAAGGAACTAATATAAAAACCAAAAATCAAAGGAATTCAATGAAATCACGCGTGAATTAACAAATCTGAAAATGTAATTGATGACCAACAATATAACTTTACCGCCGCATAGCTTTAAGTGTTCCACATGAATTTCATTATAACCCACAGCCTTATTATTGTGTAACTTCTGAATAATGTCGAGTACTTCACAATGCGTCACTGCAACGAATTCATCCAGTATAGGTTGAGGCATTCAATCACTGGCAGTTTCATCCTCGGTATAACATAGATTTGCTCTATCTGACGAGCCAAAAAAAACTGTTCATAAGATCTCCATACATTGACATACTTTCTGTAGCAAGATTACCAGAAGCAGTTTTATAGTTACTGACAACTCCTGGGATTATGTCATATTTACCATTGCAAACTTTATTTAGGAACTTCCAGGGTACTCTCTGCAGCTCACACTGTTAGCGCCACTGTTTAGCCCTAGCATGAGAATTTCAGTTTGTACCAGGCGACGCAAATTTTGTAACACTCTTGAAGAATTGTATTGGACGGTCTAGAAGACCAGACTAAATATGCAGCATTACGTTGATGAACAAGATCAGTAAACTTGCTCGTCCACCATTGGTGACTTTTATCATAAATACTGTTTTGTCTCGTATGTGTACTTTGCCGTATGGCAGTAGTCAACGATTCCATCAGTAACCAGCATGCCTTATCGATCGATGCTACAGTGTCATCAAGGATAGGAGGAAATTGTACATTATCTCTATCAGTGCCTTAAACATATCTCCCAATTACACGATTTCCATTTTAGCTTACCCAGTTGAGGACAAGAAATACTATTATCAATAGTTATAATTACAGGTTGATGCCAACTAGAAGCCATATCCGGACAATGTACAAGTTGCCAGTCTGCTACTAGAAGAAGAAGAAGAAGAAGAAGAAGAAGAGAAATCTATATTCAGAAATTGTTTTAACAATAAATGGAAATACGGAAAACAAATTCTGAAAGCGTCAAGAAAGTAAGGGATGTGATCCAAATTCAATACGTTAACAAGTGAAAATCGAACTGTAAACAACACCATCAACAAATGGCGTTTTACGTTAACATGACCGTAAAGCTATTGCCTAACTTGCACTCGGAATAAATCCGCGAATAAATGTTAACGGTGAATTTTACGTTAAATGCCTATTTTTACGCAAAGGTTTACAGTATATTTAACGGTTATTATGACGTCACGTTGCAGCTGAATACTACAAATAGCTTTATTGCGAAGCATTTTAATTCTGCATATTTCAAACATGTCTATGCATATAAACTTAGGCAGACATTTATTGAGCTATTTAATTAATCGTTTGCATTAATAATTGTGAGAAACATAGTCTCTAATGTGATTAAGTAGTTATGAATGAAAACTCGAAATCCCTACAGTTTTAAGTATGTATATATTTAGCATGCTACATATTTGGAAAATTGCCATTTTTGCTTCTTAGAGCTCTAAATGAAACCAAATTAATATAGATATTTTATGCATACAATTTTAATACGAGAAATATTTAATTTTTTCGATAACATTAATGCTAACAATGCATATATGTGTCTTAGTAAGTTTCTAAATCACGACTGTCACGTTGCAGCTGAATACTACAAATAGCTTTGCGACGCATTTCAATTCTGCAAATTCTTTCAAACATATCTATATGCATACAAATTTATGCAGACATTTATTGAGATATTTAATAAATCCATTTTATTTATATTTTTGGGAAATATAGTCTTTAATGCGATTAAGTAGTCATGAATAAAAATTCGATATACATAAGCCTACTGTCTTAAGTAACCATTCAAATATATATATATATATATATATAGTACTACATATATGGAAAATTGCAATTATCGTCTCTTAGGGCACTAAATGAATTTATAGATATTTTATGCATACAATAATAATGACTGAAATGTCTAAATTTTTGTATAAAATATTGATGTTAGCGATACATATATTGGTCTTAGTAAGTTTGCAAATCGTAACAAAAAATGTAAGATTGCTTAGAAACTAAAAATGCACGCTTTGAGTTAACACGAAATTTTAAGGTGTTAATTGTTTTTTGTACTCAAGATAAATATATAATTCAAATAAAAACTTTGCGTAATGAAATTAAAGCAAGGAGAAGAAATATATAAATTCATGAATTTATCCAATTTAATATGAAATTTATAAAAAAGTAGCATTGGGCAATATATTCAACTTAACTTTAAAACTTACAAATGCACCATTAAATGATGCCTTTTTTCGTCGAGTTTTGATACAAATACTTTCCTGTCACATTTTTGGCACTGCATTCTTGATGATAAAATATGTTCGTCAAGTTTTGTAGTATTAGATGGATTGAGATTAAGGTATGATATATAATGTCCATCGTTATTCGGAATAGGTTCAGGCATACGATTTCCAAAAGTATATAACTTTTGTATGAATTTCGTTTCTTTTATTGGTGAACTAACGCAATGCTTACATTCATCACGTTTGCATTTTAAAAATTCAAAAGACCATTAAGTGAAATAAAGTGTCACCAGATCCGGTCAATACCAACTGACTTCCATTTCTGTGCTTACATATAGCAAAATATAATGTTTAGCTTTAAAAGAAAAAGAAAAAGGCCTTTTTGTTAATACTTTTCTTAACGATAAATACTTCTTTCAATATTAACATTATAACATTTACTTATATTTGAAATCAAATTTTAATAAGCATTTTTGCAAAAAATATAGAAACAATAATTTAATTAAAGACTTCTATTTAGTCGCCCTTGGACTAATAGTTGATTTTCACAGTTTTGACTTAAAAACGAAGTTTTGAGCTTACACAATATTTTAGACATTTTTGGCTTTACAACCATATGCTAATTATCCGCAAAATTAACCTGATTGACTCTCTTCATCATGCAGACGTTGACATCTATCCCAGCGTAAGACAACTAATCTTGGTAGGATGCGTCTCCCCGATTGGTTCTTCAGAGGCAGAGAGGTCGTTTTCTGTACGCAGACGTCTGAAGAATCATCTCAGGAGCACCATGTCCGAAGAACGGTTGGCGGGACTGACAATGATGGCCGTACATTATACGGAAGCGGACAATCTCTCAACTGACCAGTTGATTCAACATTTTGTTAAAGAAAATCCTAGACAAGTTTTTTTGTCAATCAATCTTATTTGACTAATAAAATTAAATTTTTGAAGTTAACAAACCATCTTCTAACCTAATACATGTATTTACATATAAAAAATTATACAGAATGAATGAACATTTGCAAAATCATATATAACATTTAAAATATTTCTGAATTCTACATCTACACTTTAAATGCCGAAAATATACATTTAAGAGTACAGAAAACACTACATATAAGAAAACATATAGTACAAGAGAATTAGACGTCCACTGCGTAATAGATACACAGCAATGCGTAATACATAAATTTATGCATATAGGCCATATATTGCCAATACCAACCCCCTCGCTAAAAAGCTGCATCCGCGCCTGCTTTAATCAGTTTTGCATGCGCCAGTTAGCATCTTAAAAACGTATAAATATATACATATTTTTCTTCCTTTGCGTTATTGAATACTAATTAAACTTGGTTTAATTTTGAATACAAATTCAATGTGTAACATGTTCATTACAAATTCGACAAAATTCAAATTTACTACAACCAAAAATGTTATTGGGTTTGTTCATGATTGTTTGATTCATTTTCTTCTAAAAAGATTATATGTGTTACTAGCATCATTATTTTTAAAGTCGACAGTAAACAAATCATAATCGATCCAATTTGGCCGATTTGGATTCGATTATTAACATCCACATTGATTTCGATTTGATTATTGAATGCATCGCCCAGCGTTAATATATATAATAGAATGTGCATGTGGTAAGATTAATACGCTGTTGCTGAAAACAGCCATGCAAATATAGGTTAATGAACTCTTGCACATAGACTATTTCTGTAATAATTCATGATTAAAAGCAAAAATTGAGCTAAATTGCTTTAATTTAATTTCAGATGTAGGCCTATTTTGTAACTCATACTTGTGATAAAATGGAATGTTAACATTTATAAATAATTGCTGAGAAAAGTACTGTTTCTTAATTCTAATTTTTCTTAATATTTCATAATTTTTCGAGATTTAACTTTCCTAATGGAAGGTACATACTTCAAATATAGCAGAATAGAACTCAAAAAGGCAAAGGATTTCTCTAATTACTTCTTTTATATAAAATAGAAGCTTTATGGTCTTATAAGTTGTTATAAACCAGTTTTCAAAGGAATTTAGCAGTAAAAATCTTAACCCCTTCACGTAATAGATATCGTCACGTTTAATTAAGTAGGGGGCGGAATTTTTACATTCACAGCTTTATTTTGATAGCTGGATCACCATGGGATTAAGCTATTAAGCTCTGCTTATTAATTAGGATTAAAATTAACATTCAAAATTATTACCAGGATTGGAAATAATCAGAACCTGCCATTAATCTATCACGGAATAATCATTTGCATAGGATTACCAATATTCAAACAAAACATGTTTTTAATGCAATGATGGACACAATCAGTGAAAGAGTGCATTTGACCTATAAATACGGTAAAGCAATCAAAATCAGTACAATATAATGTGAGGATTGGTCAAAGCCAGTACCAACATTAGGGTAATTCAGCTAACGGATTGGTCAACACTGGTCACCGGTCGAGTGGTAATAGAAACCGGACTGGTCATGGTCACCAATTGAGAGTACCACTTCCATATCTGTGTAAACAGTGCTTTACAACACCCATTATTTCGGAGGAAATACGATCTGACAATCACTCAACGCTAAAATTTTCATAGTCTCATCTTTACAAAAGCAAATAAGAAATACATATTTCTTCTCTCTCTATCTTTCTCTCTCTCTCTCTCTATATGTATATATATATATATATATATATATTGACTTATTTGCATATATATATTCCTACATGTAAAGTAGTTCATTCATTATTTTCAAGATTTACAGCTATTGAATTGAGAAAATATTGTTGGGGAAAATGAATAGGCGCGCTTTTTGAGGGCCTAGACAAAACTGATAAGTTTCCTATTTGTGTATCTACTCTTCTGTATCATATGTTTCTAATTTCATTTCAGCGTAATAAAACGGAAGCAGCATAATGAATGTCTATGTTATAAATTACTAACAGTAATTTATTATTAAGGCATTTATGTATTCCGGGATTCAGTCAGTGAAGGGAGTTTCAAACACAGGCTGCTTCCCTGATAATTGATTTTAAATTCAATACTTCCTTACTTTTGAGTAGGCTTATTTTTACAAATTTTTTTGCACCTTAGCCATTAATAACTTTAACCAGAAAATTTAGGCCCAATCACTGCCCGGACTTAATCCAGCTCAACCCACTCAATTCCAATTCGGCACATTTCTATGATACTTTGTTAAAAATTTTTAATGATTTTGCGGCTTGCTATTACAATGTTAGGTATATTAGAAAATTCTAATAGAATCTGGACACTGAATTCTAAATGAAGTCTTTCAAGATTATATGATCTAATATACAATTTCAAAACGTTGTTTATAAAATTATATAGCATTCATTACAACTGTTGTATAATGTGTATTTTTTCAATTTTGGCCTAGCCCAGCGCAGGTTAACAGAAGAAAAGTCAGTACTGAGGATTATTCCCTAGTAAGGGAAGTGATCCAAATTCAATACTTTGCAAACGATCTAAGCATAATATGTGATTACTTCAATAAAAAATATTTTTTAGTGTTTTTCTCTGCCACCAATAAACAATGTCTTTAAAAAACTAGCTTTCATGTGTATAAATATAAACCTTAAAGTTTTGTGTTCCTCATAAATCATTTTAATTTTGTAGATTTACTTAATTAACTAATTGTGTAACACTGTCGACACACAACTAAACAATACTACTAAGCGCGGTGCTAAAAGATATATTTAAATGAATATACCGTTGTTAATAGATGATTCGTGTGTTCTATTATAAGCCTTTGAAAGATTACATATTTCTAACAAATATGATTAGATTTTCAATAAATTGCAAATATATAATCGTTTTAGGCTAAAATATAAAATAAAAAATTGAAGCTCTCTCCACTATTCAAAATCTTCTAGGACCTCGCCTGTTCGTATTACACATTTTATTTATTAGTAACATTATGATGTAAAACGAAAACATAAATACACAAAGAAATTTTATTCCATTTTTTGTAATTAAGGAAAGCCTATTTTAATGTGAATTGAGAAAATGTCTACACACTAAGTGATTGCTATATCTCGAAAACACTTTAAGATTGGTCAGAAACAAAAATTATACTCCAGTTTAACAATAATAAACCATTTCAGGGCGTCTTTAATCATTGAAGGACAAACTTGTTCCTAAGGTTCCCATAAGAAGTGATTAATTTCTTGACATTGTCTTTTTGTATTATGCTCATGTTTTAGTATTATTATTCTTTAGCTGTACCCGCCCCACCATTAACACTGGTACCCATATCAGCCCTACCCGCAGGTATCGACTGGGAAAGCTGCTCGGCCCCCTTTGTCTGGGAGGAGAAGATCATCAGCCCAAATTCTGTAGTTAGCTCATAGTGCAGTGCTTCTCTAAAACTAAACTACAATCTTTATAAATACAGTAATCAACTATTGAGAAAAATTTGTTGTCCCTAAAATCTCAGTGAGTTATTCACATGAAATGGATTAATTTAGAACCTCTTACTAATATGTAATCAGAATTCCACAAAAGGAAGTCCGGAAAAATAATGTTTTTTATGACTTATGCCAAACAAAAATTTTTTTAGATGTCTCAGAAAATTCATGGGCCTATAAAGTCCTAATTGCCCCATAATCAAACAAATATTTCCTTCAAAGAAAAGCAGCACTAAACTGCCTATTGCTTCGCCATACAGAAACATTTTGCAATGGTAGAAAAATGGATGAAAATTTAGAGTAATTGCCAAAAATATTGATTTTTCTATGCATTCTTGAGAAAATATATTGGCAAATAAAACGCAAATGGACCCTAAATCTAACAAACATTTCATTTAAAGAAAGGTAGCACTAAAATGCACTTTGATTCACTATGCAAAAAGACTTGACGATGGTAGAAAAATGAATAAAAATTTAGAGAAATTGCTAAAAATATTGTTTTTTCTATGCATTCTTTAGAATATATTGGGACAAAAATGCAAATTGCCCCAAACTCCAAAAACATTTTTTTACGAAAAGCAGCACTACATTTCACATCACTTCGTCATTCAGAAAAATTTCGATACGATAGAAAAATGAAATCTAATTTAGAGCAATTGCTAAAAATATTGTATATGCCATGTAGTAAGATAGCACGCAAAATCAATTTTCGTAACGCATCACACGACAGAAATTTTTTGTAGTAAGAAAATATTTTATGTAATGCTAAGAGAAATCAATAGCTAGTTATATGGTAAAGCTTATCTATAATTTGATCACTCATTTGGTCGTGCGCTGATCTTGGTACTCTTTTAAAATTTGACTTGCGATTGAATTGGGCTAATTTTGAATAACTTAATATAACTACTGATTTAAAAATGCTACTAGTGCTTTTTCCAGTTTTGATCAAAATAGAAATCATGCTGTCAGGACTATCGCACCTGAAAATTTAATGAAACTGAGTGGAATCAAATCCAACAGACTAAATGGGGCATCGGATCTTTGAACGGAATCATTCCATTAGGCAAATGTAAACGTCCCACAAATAAATAATCATCATTCTTTTGAGTATTACATCTTGGCAATCAAGTTTTTTGTGCTTCAAAACAACATTTGTTATAAAACGTCTACAGTTAGATTTAGAGTGTGAATGAGGGGGAGAGTTTCAAAATTAATTACGTCATATGTATTTATGGAAAAACTTTCATTTTGAACGATCACCATGTAATTTAATTTAGATTGTGAACAAATTTCTCGCAAATAATTTCAAAAATTTCTTTGTCTTGCTGTAGTGTTGTTGTGGAGTCAGCTATTCTGGTTTACTTCCAATGTACACATTTTCGCTAATTAACTCAAGGCTTACATCACGTGATATAATTGAATCATTCATTTTTGTTCTACGCATAAAACGTGAATTATATGTGCATAGCGATCTTTAACAATTTGAAAATAATTTCGCTATCACATAAATATTTAAAGAATATATTGATCTATAAATTCAGGTGGATAATAATTTCGCTTCAAGCACGGTTGCTGTTTGTTAGCCATTCATTATTCCAATATTTTTAATTTTGTCTGTGTAACATCGCCATTATGTAAAAGGTTTTCAATGATGTTTGAAGGATGCATGTGATAATAACCGGATTTCTATTTCCGAAAATAAATACCAAATTGCAAGCTGAAATTCACACACAACAATTTTTATATAATATAAAATTATGCTGATATCGCAAAGCAATTAACTAGGTTGAAGAACGATTTTAAACATTCAGAAACAAATTTTGAACTATAACAATTTTTATTGGGTTCAAAGATGGAAAATGGAAATAAATTAATTGTAAGTAATTGTTTGCAATCTACTATTCCAAATGCAAAACAACTTCATCTTTGGCATTTGTGATTTCCATCAAATAAAGCTGCTTACTAAAGTTTGGCACAAAACACTTACAAATTGTGACTCTATCAAATTGTTGTTTTTTTGTTCAAAACAGTGTAAAATACATATTTACTCATGAAATTGTTATAAATATAAGATATATGCCATAAAACTTTGGAATTTCCTAGAAACTCAATATAATTATTGTATACGTAACAATAAATTTATGGATTTCAATTACAGCCATATTTTTAAGCTTGACATTTATAATGACAATAATATCCTTTCAGATATACAATAATTATAGTATTCATAATGGTATGATGACTAGGAGCGGCGCAAGCGAGGGATAGTTGTCCTCTTAAAATTGAAATAGGAGAAAAAACTCCCTAAATTTTATAATATAAACAGTAAAAGTATTCTTAGTTATTTAGTATGTTAGGTAAAATATCTAGCTTGCCCCCCCCCCAGCACCTAACTAAAATTGGTTCCAACCCTCTGATGGTACCATATCATAATTGGTATCTGTGAGCCAAAGGTTAATAAGACAAAAAACACTTTTCTCATAGATTACTATTATATATAACAAGTTACATTAAGGAACCAATGCAGAAAAGTAGCAATTTTAAAATATTTCTTTGGTTACTAGAAATTTTGATTTTGGTAAAAATTGCATTCAAATATGATGATGCTAATTCATTAAAAACAAAATTATATGTCGACAATCAGTTGCTTAAAGTATGTTAAAACAATATATATATATATATATATATATATATATATGTAAGGGAAAAATTGAAGCTATAGATTGAAATCTATCATATTTATATATTGAGAGTTAAAAACATTTCACAGAAGTTCTCTGCTTGTACGAGTAATTACTGTGTTGGCCTAAGTAGACCCGCGTATGTTTAGTTGAGTAATTAGTGGTTACTAAAATTTAAGAGAATAGGCAGTGTATGGAAAAACAGAGTAAATATTACATGAGGACATGGAAGAGTTTGTTGAATACAACCTGAAAATCAAAATACTATACACAGAAATTATTTTAAACAATTTATACTGTTCTGCTAGATTAGCTAAAATTATGACTCAGGCTTAAGTTCGCACTTCATTTGTTTTTGACTAGCGACCCAGGCCCTTTGATTCAATGCACATGTGTGTAGTTATGTTCTTCCTCACTAAAAATGCAAGGCTTCATTGGAAATATTGGAATTAATATCAATACAATTTTCGCATTAAAAAGTTTTTAGTTGTTCTGTCAAAAAATGAAATTTATATTAAAATCTACCAGTCATTAAACTATATATCAATTTGAAATTCCAAGATATGAAAATATTAAAATCAATTAAATCAAATTCATATTCTATTTATTTGGATAAAAATATTAATTGCTCACATTAATCCAATTTTTTAGAAAAACAATCCGTCATTTGCCACTAATTATCGACCAATCTCAATTACTTCTCCAATAAGTAAAATATTCAAAAGATTATTACATAATTAAATAATTGAACATTTTAATAAGTATAATTTATTATCAAACAACCAATTTGGAATCTGCAAAAATTTTTCGACAACTGATGCACTATTACATGCTACTGAAAAATGGAGAGCATCACTCGGTTCTAATAAATTTGTAGCTATAGCTTGTTTAGATCTTTCAAAAGCCTTTGATTCGATTAATCACAAAATAATAATTGAAAAAACTATCTTACTTAGGATTTTCTTGTAATAGTAAGCTATTGATAACTAGTTACCTTAACAAAAGATTCCAGAGAGTTAAATTAAACGATATTTTTTCTGATTGGTTACCGGTTTACAATGGGGTGCCTCAAGGAACGATTCTAGGTCCTCTTCTTTTTAGTATTTATGTAAATGACATGCAGTCAATAACCAATTGCAATCTAATTCAATATGCCGATGACACCTGCATCTTCAGCGATAATACATCATTGCACTCAGCAGTGGAATCAATAGAATTCAATTGCAACAAATTGTCAAAATATTTTTCAATGCATAAGTTGCTAATTAATGAAGCTAAGACGGAATTTTGTATTTTGCAGCCCAATAAAAATAACTACGATGTTTCCAAAATGACTTTGAAAATTAATAATGTTAATATACATGTTGCAGACACTTTCAAGTACTTGGGCATAACCATTGACTCTAAGTTAAAGTTCAACACTCACATCAATATA
>CABFPE010000325.1:161906-177639 GCA_900660155.1 Hofstenia miamia | reverse complement strand
ACTTTGTTAATAACTTGTGTGGACTTTGTTGATTTCTTCAAAAGCAACCGGTTGCATTAATGGGTCTTTCTTGGCCTATAATAACGATTTCTGCACCGTTTTACAATAAGCTATGCACACAGCGTTGTATTTTTTTAAATATCGATGGTATTCTTGGAAAAGTGGATGCTTATGTTTCCAAGAATGGTAACAAGACCAGTGAAGGCCTTAACGGTTTCCAATTTTTAGAAGATGAAGGATGTAGACTGGTTTACAGGAACCGCTTGGACATTATTTTTAAGACAACATTGTTACATGATGGAAAATCTATACCAATACCACTAGGTGATATTTGCACTAAACAGTATCCCGATGCAAGTCCTAATTACTTAGACTGAGATAAAGTTCCTACGTACTGATAAGAAGTGTTCTATGCATAAGAAATATGTTATGAAATTTGTTAAATAAACATTCTATTAATATTGATTTGACTGAATAATTTTTAATAGGTCTATTGGTTGATAGGAAATCCATCATCAAACTTGCCCAATCTTATAGTTAATTTCTGGTACACATATAGTTTTGATAAGCAGCTTTACAAATATATTTCCTATTTTCTATTGCATTTAGTTGTTGTAAAGATATGCAGATTCACGAGTATTTTTCAGCACTGTGCCAGTTACATTAATCTCTAACCAATATTTTTCATAGTTCTATTTTCTATGACTATTAAAATTGTACCACCAAATTATCAATAACTTTACTGGAAGTATTGTTTTAAACATAATGATCAATCTTTTTGTTGACTCCAAATTCAGTGTTGATACATTTTTTTAGATATTTTTTAAGAGTATGTCAGAAAAGTTTGCATCCTAATTTTTTAGTAATTTCCGAATGGAAATTTAGAATTTCTAATATAATATGACAGTACATTCGAGAGGAAGAAAATTTCAACAACCAACTCTTACACTTGAAACATGAAAGTAGTATTTCAGAGAGCATGTATAAAGATATGAAAAGTATTGGTTGCACACCTGCAAAAATGTATGGTATAGCCAAAATCCACAAAAATTTAGAAAAACCACCATATAGACCTATTGTTAATGTAATAAACAGCGAAGCATATCATTTACACAAGTTCTTGGACAAATTATTGAAGCCATATTTACCAACAAATATATAAAAAAAAGTAAAACTGATTTCATAAAGAAGCTTAATTAATCAAAACAACTATTAACTACAGACACTCATTTAGTAAGCTACGACGTCACATCATTGTTTACAAAAATTCCAATTGACAAAACAATAGATCACATTATGAAAATCATCCCAGAAGATCAAATAAACTATTACATGCTACTGAAAAATGGAGAGCATCCCTCGATTCTAATAAATTTGTAGCTATAGCTTGTTTAGATCTCTCAAAAGCCTTTGATTCGATTAATCACAACATACTTATTGAAAAACTATCTTACTTAGGATTTTCTTGTAATAGTAAGCAATTGATAACTAGTTACCTTAACCAAAGATTCCAGAGAGTTAAATTAAACGATATTTTTTCTGATTGGTTACCGGTTTACAATGGGGTGCCTCAAGGAACGATTCTAGGTCCTCTTCTTTTTAGTATTTATGTAAATGACATGCAGTCAATAACCAATTGCAATCTAATTCAATATGCCGATGACACCTGCATCTTCAGCGATAATACATCAATGCACTCAGCAGTGGAATCAATAGAATTCAATTGCAACAAATTGTCAAAATATTTTTCAATGCATAAGTTGATAATTAATGAAGCTAAGACGGAATTTTGTATTTTGCAGCCCAATAAAAATAACTATGATATATATTTAAGCACTTATGTCTTGAGTGTCATACATTCCACAGTTAGAGCACATACGTACTTAAAATATTCCACAACCTTGTATATCTCAAGACCAATATGGATGCTGCTATCAACAAGAATTTCTGAACTGTTGGGTATACATTCAGAAAAATAATTGACGTGTTACTATATCCGTTGTTTTTAGTAAATAATATTTCGAACATTGAATCATTTAAGTTTCTAAAAAATAACTGGATAAATTTAAAATTTTTAGATTAGATGCTATCTTTTGGCATTCCACAAAATTGTAAAGCTTATTTTCTCGAGATTATCATTAATAACTTCAATATCAGCATTAGATTCACAAACAAAAAAGTCATTATTCTAATTTTAAGGAACTTGTTTAATTTTAGGAAATCCCTAAGGCAATTTCTTTAAGAATATCTTTGGCAATAATTGAAATATTACTGCTTATCTTTGGTACTTTATTCACTGTATTTTCATTATAATCTTACTTCTTAAGCAATTTGCTAAGCTATTTATTCATTAAATTTGTTGATAATTTTATTATTAATATGCATACCGTGAAGAATTGTAAATTCCCACCAAAATCATTACAGCACAACTTTTACATAAATGACAATTACTAGATTACAACTTTATGCGTGACTGTAGGGTCACTGTAAATATAGGGGGCAGGTGCGAGACGTCAGTACAGGGCCCCTCTTCCTCTGCTCCCCAATTTCATGTATTATATTTTCAGTAACCTCTTTTGTGTATAATAGATATTTTTGTAAATATATTGTACCTGCATATGTTTTGGGCTTCCACAATTGTCTAAATTAGAATAATTTCTTATTATATTTTTATAATTACTTTGTGTTTTGCTATGTTGGGGCTCAAAGAGTCAAGATTCCAAACGTGGTCACCGAATTTGATTTAAATTGCTTATAATCAGCTTTATTCTTGGGTAATAAAACTTTTAATTGCTCTTTTGAGGCCTGATGCGGCCAGACCCTTAGTGATGCCAATAATGCTTGGTCTGCATGCAATAGTACATATGTTTTCCTAAATATATGGTATATAGACTAGTATTATGTATTGAAATTTTAGAGTAGTTGTAAATTGTAAAACAATGTTCAAATATAATTATTTTATAATGTTTATCTTGGTTTGGTGCTAACTATGTCAAATTTCAATAATATTTGCCAATTACATTCTAAGATGCACACACTAACTATATTATATATTTATATTTATATATATATATATATATATATATTTAAAGAAAAGAATGTTCAAGCAACTAAGCTCCAAAATCAACATATTTCCGCCTCAAAAGAGGTGTATATGTACATTGCAATTGCTTGTTTCGCCTAAATAGTAACTTCCGTCGAAACTATACATGTAGTCTGTGCACTTTTAAAATCAACATATTAAGCCTAATGCTTAACATGTATCTTCCTTCACTTCTGTTAGTCAAGCTATTTCTCTTTAAACGTCATTATAAATAAAGGAATGTTAAAAAATGTGTTCTGTTCTGGCTGTGTTGGAACTTTTACGTACGAAGGTACATAGAACCAGCTTCAAATGAAAAAAATGGTTAAATTATCAAAAGCATCGATTCTGGCAGACCCACAATTATTCTATAATTAAATATTAGAAAAAATTAAAGATTGATGCATTTAAATTGAATTTGACGAGTTATTAGTGAATTATTGGGCAATGTGGAACTTGGAAAGTGTACTGTTGAAACCTTTCAAAGTTTTCCGAGTACTAATTTCGACCAGGTAAATGCCTTTAAAATTTATGTAATTTCTTGTCCCCCACATCGATTACAATTGAAAGGTGTGCTGTCTATTTACTACAGCCACTGTGACGGAAGCAAGACATTTGAAAAATTCAAAATTATTTGAACAGTTCATGTTTTACTAATTGCTCTACTCAAGAGATAGATTATCGCATGGGTCGAGTGTTTACACGCTAAATTTGTCCTGAGATAATTGGAGACAGGCAGGTCCCCACCTAAAACATTCTATATTAACACAATAAACATTTTACAATGGACAAAATCTAAAGACTATATTCAAAGATATCAAAATCAAATGAGAAAACTTGAAAAAAATGTTTATATCTCTATTCTTAATTATCATACGCAAATGAAATGTATACTGAAATGTTCTCTGCTTTAGTGATTGTCTTTTCTTTCGTAGCCAAAACGGATTTCAACGGGGTTATGCCAATTTCTGCAATCCAACCCATTTCCCTGGCAATGCGCTCTACCAAATCACGACTGGGAAATATACAGACTTGTCAANGCTTATTTAAATTTTGTGTAAGTTCGGCTCGGCTCGGCTCGGCTCGCCACATAAAATCTTTGAATGAGGCTCGTTTTAGCTCGGTATTTTTTTTAAAAATATTTGGCTCAAAGAGTTTTTTAAATAGCTCTTCCTATCATTTGAAAAACATTTATCAAATAAGATTATAGGAAAGGTTACTGATTGCAAAAAATAAGAAAAATCTCCATAATCAAATCAACGAGCAGAGCTATAAACTTGCTTTGCCTAAAATAAGCTCGTTTTGGGCTCGTTGTATATCAAATACTTTGCTCAAGCTCGGCTCAGCTCGGATCGTTAGAAGCTCGGCTCATTGACAAGTCTGGAAATATAGTATTTATGCAGGATAACACACGTTCCCATGTTTCAAGGATAAGCAAGAGGTTCTTATGTGAGAATGATTCGTCCCACCACATAAACCATTTAAAAGTTAATGAATTCCATAGTAATTACCAACAGTGAAATTCGATTAATTTATTTGTATAACCATGATCATTTTATCTTTTAGCGGTACTATTCCAAAGATTCTCTCTGCGTAGCTTAAGTCACATGCGGTGAAGTTTCTATGACAAAGCTTCCTGAAAGAGCACTTTCATAATAATTCTAAACAAGATATATATATATATATATATATATATATAATAGAATCCTTAAAAACTAGCATTTTCTTCTTTACTTGCATTTCATCTATGCATCTATATTTATATTCAATTTAAAAAGGAAAATATATTCAATACCTATATGTCAAAATCAACTTGGTCTATTCCTATGTGTCAACAACAAATTTATTGTGTACATACTATCTGTAACAAAAGTTGAAGACCAAACAATTTCCAAGGAGACTGATGTGAAAAGAAAACTAAACAATTGAATAAAATTGTTTTTTGTATTTATTACGTTACGATAACAATCTCTAATGTAAAAAACATAAAAACTAATAAAGTGTACTCAAATATTTAATAATTTAAAATGTTAGAACTATGAAATATATGTTATGGTCTTAAGCTTTTGTTACGGCTTTATATATATTTTTTAAGTTTTTTTCTTCAAACTCAATAGTTTTTTGATACAGAATGTTCACAAAATGCTACGTACATCTTGTTTTAAACTTTTTACCACCATTCTAAATGAATCAAGTAAAGCCACAAAATCATCGCGTTTGTGATAATAAATTGTAAAATTAATAAAAAAATTCAGTCATCTTCCTTTCTGCCAATAATGATTTCATTTTTATAATGTTAGTTACTCTCACTGTTGCCATTCTGGGTCTATCACATCTTAGCAATTCAATAAATGATCCTGTTAATTTAAAACATAAAGATTTTTCCACTCCTGCGCTTATGGGGATGGGTTCAATTTATGAATTGAATTGGAATATATTTTAATTTTTAACTTTTTGCATCATAGGTAATATTTTACTTTTCTTTTTCAGGATTTGAAATTGACATCAGGAAGTTCTTTAAGAATAGTATATAATAGTTTTCAAGTTGATTGAAGATATCTGTGAATTTGTATATCCACATTTTGTATGTAATATACAGTTGAGAAATACTCAGGTTACATTGTTGATTTTGCATGATTTTTTTTCCTTTTCATACAGCTTTCTTGTATATATTCACTATTTTTCTAAAATTCCAGTGAGGAGGCAAGTGCCTCTACTTGCCCTCCCCATGCGGACGCCCATGTGCAAGACATTAAAAAAATTCTAGTAGAGTATATTAAAGTCTGTGATAGAAATATTCATTTTACCAAGCTAAATTTGAGATTTAAACATAAATTTTGAATTTTACTTTTCATTGAAATTGAATACTAGATTGGATTACAAATTTAAAATTATATAAAAGCAACAATAAATAAATTAATACCCTATTATTGCTATGCCAAATGTATGGTTCTTTAAAAATGGATGTGTTAGGGATTATAATAATCAATAACCTTATGAAAACTAAGTTGATCTTGGCACTGCAAGTTGCTTATAGTGCATCGTACATGAGAATTGTTATCTGAATTATAATTGTAGCATTAAATTTTCCAGCAACAAAGGTATTCCACTTGCTTCTCTGTGCTTCTTCTGCTTTTCCATTTGCAATTTTATACAAAAAAATGTTTTCAGTTGCTATAAAATTTTATCTTTATGTGATGGCTAAAATGAATGATTTTTAATTATTCAGAGAATTAAATTTGTGAATGCTTTTGTTGGTTTAGTTAGTATGTGTTTGTATGCTCCCATAAAATGATTTGGTCTTTTTATATAGATATAGATGACCATTCATTAATAATAACAATTTTTAAGTGATTACAATTGCGATCTGCCATTATGTATTTCTTTAGTTTGGTTAGCTCTAGTAAAGGTTAACAAAAAATATATTTAAACCAGACTTGGTGTGCAGTTACACAAGTGTGCAAAATCTGTGCAGCTGCCTACTTGTGCAGGAGGTTGATAGACTGCACAATTACACTCTTTTGTATCTTCAAAAACAGAAATTTGTGCCACTGTTTCCAGCACATTATCAGTTTTGACTCCAGAAAAGCCTACTGCCGGTAGAGTGAAATACTATATTCACTAAAATAAGAGTCGCCAACTCGTATTTATTTGACCTAAAATTGTAGAAAAAATTGCCAATCTTTTGGTACAATATATATATATATATATATATATATATATATTGTGGCATCAGCCTATAATTTGTCGCCATCATTATCCACTTTTATGTTTCTTGTTTCTCTAATTTCGCTCCCTGACACACTCTGCTGCTCTCCGCTAGGCGTCTCCAATTATGTGCACATTTGTAACGCATGTCATATCATGCAGATGACGTGGATAGACTTTTATTTTGTTCTGCCATTGGCAGTTGGTTATGTGCGATTTACATTAATTTTTTAGTTAAATAGGGCAGCTCTGTGCGTGATTGTTTAATAAAAGTTTAGTTTTGCCCAAGTAACTTGTTATCATATCTGCTATATTCTATTAGATGGTCATGAGCAGCTAAACTTTCTACGGAATTGAAGGGGCTGCATAGGTTGTAATTCCGCTGCAGATGTGCTCGGCCATCTTATGAATCTATGCAGACCCGCTCCTTTCTGGGGTTTAGCTGATATAGAATAGTTCGTTATCTGTTTAATGGTATGTGCTATCATACTTTGCAGGCTGTTGTATGGTTCTATCAGTATACACGAATTAGTCCAGATCTTTGGTGCTAGACAGATTGTTTAGCGGACAGTGGTATTGAATATAACTCTAATTAACAGCTCTCTAAATAGTGCATGGAACTTTTTTGCCTATATGATAGTAGATACTACGCTCTCATCAAGTTACTGCTTTATACTTTCTTATATTGTTATGCTAATTCTGATGATGCTAGATGGTGACCCACGAACGTTAAAAGAAACCAACCTAGAAACTGTTCTTAAACTTTTCAGGGAAAATTTCTTGATGAACACTTCGACACCTATCTGAACTAGTAAGTTATTCATTACTTCTTTATTCAAAGCCTCACCAATCACAATACTTACTTTCCTGCTCAACTTTACCCTACTAAGGACGCGTCTTGCATATTCATACTTCTGCATGGCTAAATTACTGCAATATTATTACTACTATGCTACCCCTCTTATCTGATCTAATATTGAAAATTGAAAATGATTTCTTGCACTCTATCTGCACTAAAAGCTTTAACAAAAACTTAATTAGTTGAAATTGTATAAAATCAAGCCGAAAAAGTTAATGAAATGGAATCTAGAATGCAAACTTTGGAAAATCAACAATTGTCATCCGACCAATCTCAGAATACCCTCAACTACGTAACACAGGAACGGTTTTCCGTCTTTGAAACATCTTTGAACCTAAATGTATTTCATACTAATATATTAGATACTACAACTAATCTCATGAAATCAAAGACTAACCTGAGTCAACCAGCACAAGCAGCACCTTCTACTGCTTATCCTTAACCATCACAAGGATTCTTCCCTTTGTCGCCTCCACCAAGCCCATCCAACTTCCGGCATATTTCGCCGCCCACAGGTTAACCTCTGGCAGTAAGCCCTCACAATATTTTTGATACCAAATCTAAAAAGAGATTGTCTATGTTACCAGACCAATCTCTAAAGACTGATCTTAAATTGCAAAAAATGCCTCAATATTTTACAGGAAAATTCGATATTAGAGGACAAACCTTTTGCAAATGGATAGTTCTTTTTGAAATTTATCTTGTCCAACAATATGGGACTAAACAAAATGGAGCTACACAACTGCCTCTCTTTCTAAAAGACAGAGCTTTACAAGTGTACCTTAACTCAGATGCCAACATCAAAACAGATTATGATAAGCTAGTAACAGCTATGGATAAACACTTTGACAATGAATGCACGTGAAAGCAGTATTGAATGCAACTCTATGCATGCAAACTCAAAAAAGACGAAGATATAATTAACTATATCTATAAAGTAGATCACTTATTATGATTATCTCAAGAAGAAGAGCAGTATTACAAACAAGATTTGTACTCTTATGTACACACTGGTCCCCCTTCCTCTATGAAAAGAAGATTCAAAAATGAATGCAATATTGAGATGATATAAATGCACTTATCAAAAAAGTTGTGAAAATCCAGCTCACAATCAAAAACAATGAAAGAATATACCGACAATATGGTACTCCTCAACCTCAATCCTGCCACCCAGTCTTCAAAAAGGAAGCACTCCACCAAGTGAAAGAGGAGAAACCCACAGACTTCTCATATGTCAAGCGCCAAAAACGCGGTAAAAATGGACATCTGAAACAAGACTGCAAAGCCATTGTTTACTTAATTAATGATGACCAATACTATACTGCCAAAGACTTGGAAACTCTTGAGCAAAACCATCAAACAAATGAAGATTTAAATGAATAAGAGTGCCATCCCCAAACTGAGTGAATGAGCTACTGATCATCACAGATTTAATTGAAAGAAACTTAATCCCAGTAATGATAAACAGCTGCAACATCAAAGCTATGGTAGACACTGGTGCCTCCATAACAATCATGGCCAACAGCTGCGCTCAAAATATAGGATGGACATGCAAAGGCATTACCACAAGTGAAGCCCACTTAATTAGCACCTCAGCAGACTATGTCAACATTAAAGGCTTGGTAAAAGACGCATTCCTGACAATACAAAACTGCAAATTTCGTCAAGATGTCCAAATCATAAACACTCGAAATCAGCCTCTTCCCTATGAAATAATATTAGGTCGTGATTTTCTTACCAAAAATAACTGTCTCATCAAATATTCCAACCACATACTCACAATAAAAGAAGACAAACACATCTCAGTCTTTCTCACAACCAAGGGCACCAGCACTTTGGAATTCTCTTTAACCAACAATTTAAGGCTCAAGCCCTTTCATTGGCAACTAACAAAAATAGTATCAAGACAGCCTCTCACAGGCAAAGTAGTGATTACTAATGCATATGGAATACAGATCCCAAACATCACCATTCTCAACAGTCTCACCAAAGTGAACAACAACTATGCTTTCACTGCAATACTGAACAACTCAAACAAACATGTAACTCTAAGAATGAAAAACATCACTATTGGCAGAATACCCTTAGAAAAATGAATTATGAAAAACAAACCTATTCTAATCTCAAGCAATTCCACAAGAGAAATGGATACTTCTAAAGCACCTATTCTCACACCTGACTCTCACCCTCACTTACAACAGGAAAAAAACATAGCCATCTTCAAACATCAAGAAATCAGTGTGGGCAAGGGGGTAGGAGTTGAACACTGCATAGAAACAACTTTGAATAAACCCATCAAACAAGCATGCAAGAAAGTACCTGAACAAATGCACGATCAGTATGCAAAAAAGATATCTGATCTATTAAACAATGGAATTATGTGCAACAGTCACAGTCCTCACACTTCTCCAAAAGTCTTCATCAAGCAAGGAAATACACATCGTCTCTGCATTAATTTCATGCAACTCAACAAGATCACAAAAAAGATGATTATCCACTCCCATGAGTCGACAACATCATATATGATACTGTGCTGTACAAAATCATTTCAATGCTAGATCTATGTAAGGCGTATTGGCAGGTACTGATGCAAGAACAAGACATTGAAAAAACTGCTTTTATTACGTATATATTATATATATATACTTATATTCATATCAGTGGCTCTACATAGCCTTTGGTTTGTGTAATGCACCTACCACATTCCAACTCTACATGACAAGATTCAAGCTATCTAAAGGAATAGCTGCTTACATCAACAACATCTAAATTGGCTCTCACTGCATTAAACACCATGCACAGCAACTCAGCAATACACTTAAATCGCTATTTAATCCTGGTCTCTGCATCAACTCCATGAAATGCAACATTGTGAAACAAAAGGTCACATTCCTTGGACACTACATAACACCAAGCAATATCACAATCAAAGATGAAGCCAAGAAATTATTTGATGACATTCAACTGCCATGCACAAAAAAAGACATACAGAGAATACTTGGTTTCATCAATTACTATCACATGTTTATTCCAAATCTTGCCAAGAAAACATTTCACATCTCCAATCTCCTAAAGAAATCAAATGAGTTCATATGGACTTGGAAGCACCAAGAAGAACTTAACACATTTAAACTAGACATGAAAAAGATAAAATCTCTTAATTCACCAACACTGAACAATCACTATATTTTGGACTGTGACACCAGCACCATAGCTATCAGCACCACACTTAGCCAACTACAAGACGGCCAAAAAACGTCCATACAATGGTTCAGCAGAAAGCTGAACAAGCAAGGTCAAGCATAAGACTTTCACTTTATAGCACAATATCAGTACAAAAAATTACTGGACATCAACACAGATCATAATGGACGTTTAAAAATTTCCATCTTATCCATTATAATAAAGGAAGAAATTACAGCCAAAGAGATCACCACAGCACAACAAAATGATATTGTACTGCACCTAATAATAGACCACATAATAGATCCCAATGCTCCAATGGAGACTATAGCAATGCGCTACTACCATAAACATCACTGGAAGTTAACAAATTCTGGCATATTATATGCAAGCACCACAAAAAGGAATCTCATAGCATTACCTGATTATTACAAATGTGAAATAGTAAAGAAAGTCCATGAGCAAGGCCACAAAGGTGTGTATCAGACAGAACTAACAATACATAAAAACTTCATAAGCACTTATCTATGAAAAACCATTGAGGATGTGGTTAACAAATGCCAGTCCTCAATATTACTAAACAAATCACAGTTCTCTGGTCAATGAACAGAATTAAAAAAAATCACTCCAGAATATACTAATGAAATCATAAATGCTGATATTGAACAACTGTCAAGGGACAATGAAGGATATGCATACATACTCATCATGGTTGATCACTTTATGAAATACTGCAAGATGATCCCCCTCAGAAACATCAAGACACAAACAAGTTCAAGCAATCTTAAACAACTGGGTGTGTGTCTTTGGACCTATGAGCCAACTAATCACAGATCAAGGCAAGGTTCAGAAGCCAACTCTTTCAGACTCTAGCCAAGAAATTAAAAATTCTCCACACCCATACCATGATCAATCATCCACAAGCAAACGGCGCCATTGAACATGTCAATCAGACACTACTCAAACTTATGAAAACTATAGCAGCTCATGTCAGAGGCAAACAAGGGCGCAAAATACTCCCAATGGTTGAGTATTTTTACAACACATCTACTCATTCAACTATGAAAATATCTCCATATAAAGTTATGCTCAGCCATGAGGCCCCAACCCCAGTATCCATACTCTTCAAAGGTTACTCTGGAAAAATAGACAATGCATACGTCACAAACCTCATGAACAAGTTACAAAAAAGCATGAATCTATGTGTGCAAACCCAGAAAAGGGCCCATCCAACAACAAAGACAATTCAACAAACACATTTACAGAGAATTTCATAAGATCAGTGACAAAGTGTGTGTATATGCTCCCAGCATCATCACAGATGACAAACAAGTTCACAAACTCGCTTTTAATTGGGACAGACCACATACAATTACTAAGACACTCGCTCACAACAACTACAAACTGGATAATAAATGGATAACTCACTTCCAAAATATTAAATGTGTTTCTCATGACATTGAACACACCCAGATTTTGAACCTAAATGAATTTGAATTATTTAAATCTGATAGCAATGAATATTATCTTACACCTGGTATAACTGTCTTTGATAACAATTCTTTTGACAATGAATTTAAATGTACTTCCTCATTGTGAGTAAAATCACAAACACACAGCCTAAATGAAATGTTAAGTCCAATACTAATTATAAATACTGGTCTATTAACATTGCTAGCTTGTCTTTAGATACTACTTCAGATGAAATGCAAGGCATTCAATACCTGCCCCAAACAACCTTCTCAGAGGAGTAAAGCTACTGCACACTTCAAGCACACCTTAATCTCCTTGCAGAATGTTCCCAGGGTCCTTCAGTGTTCTTGATTCAACCTCAGACGTCTCTAGCTGCAGGATGTTGTCAGCTACTGATGATGAGCCACAAGCTTCTACCTCCTCATTACGAACATGGAAAAAGATAGGAGGTTCCACTTAAAAAATTCCAGTTAAAAGACGCATACTGGCTCAACTCTCATCCCAAATGTTATCTACAACTAGTAGCCATCAGGATACTCAATACCAGGAACTCCAACAACAAATGTCAATCATGGAAGGGGAAACCCTACATCCTTACTTTATCACATCCCAATGCAGCAGATACATTACTCACAACAATATATTAGGAGCAACTCATGAATTGATATCCAAAATACTCACAATTGGTGAGAACAAAGTAAACAGCAACTCACTCTCTACAGTTATTGATGCTACCAAACGTCCTCAGATCAACACCATCATTTTCTACCCAGAAAAATTTCTAAGAAACTCAGTCTCAATTAATTTTCTAGCAGAGTCCACATAAGCTTCAATAACAACATTCTCCTCAAAAACGTTCTGAAACTTATCAAAAACAGAAACAGTTGCAAAGCTCCTGATTGCATCAACATCAATTGGCAAACCCTAAATCTGTTATACATACTAATGCAAGTGGATATATTGTACTTAAAAATGGTTCAGCATATTAACTTGATCCTCCTAGAAGCCCATGCTTATGACATAAATGTATGTGGGGCACAACTTCTGAAACTCACTTTTCCAAATCAATGGACATTAGATCCCCACTAAATGCTGCTACAAAGGATACCCCACAGCATGCAATCTTATTTACAACTGTGCTGAAATCACAGTATTACTGAAAAAAATCAGAAACTGTTCCACTGCTTACATGCTAGTTACCCAGAAATCATGTACAGTGCCATCTCCATTACTGAGGAAATCACCAATCTACAAGCTCACTTTGAACCAATCAAAGTTATTACCTTACTACCAAAAAAACCACTATAACAGTTGAAGACAAAGAAAAACTCCTTGTAACATCATCTATACAACTCTCTCCACGAATTCAACAGCTCCTTGATCAAATTACTAATGAGAAACTCCCATATGGATAAGAGCCAAAAACCAAAATCTGCTAATGGATAAATCTACTCTCAATAGCAAAATGCAGATTCAAATCACTCCAATTCAATACACTCCAGACAAGATTTTGGACATCAAGCTAATCAAAATGAACATGTTTGCAGAGTCACTCACTAAAATGGAGCTTGAAACTCTCATGTCCCCCAATGAAAAAACTGCTTTTGACATTGAATGCACTCATACCAGATTCCTGATCACTTGAAAAACAAAACAATCTTGAGCAAAAACATCAAAACTCAACATAATAGCTGAACTGGATCACAAATCTTTGAATTTTCCCGTAACATTTGGAACAGCCTAAATTATGGAAACTCCTGGATACTGGCTCCAACTTGAATCTCAAATTGCTACCACCAATGAATTCTGCATCCCACCTCTATTAGTTGGCATCCCAATTATTGCACCTTATACCAAAGACAAATCAGTTCAACCAGTAAAACACGCAATACCTTCATATAAGCTGTCCTACAATACAGCCCAGGACATAATGAACTTCAAAAGAACAAAACTGTTCAAAGACACCACCACCCTACTTAGAGATAATGATCAAGGGTATAGACTACTCATTGATACCAAAAACACCCCAAAGACATTTACAAAAAGGAGCTCCAATCAAACAACAAATTGCAAACTTAAAGAACTAGCTAAACAAAAACAAATTATAATCACTAACCTTATTTTTTGTAGCAACAATATCACCTGGGCCAATCTTCTCCAGGAAGACCTCCAATACTAAACGTGTTGAAAAGAATCAAAATCGTCACCATGATTTGTGCAGAAGTAAATGTCCCCAATCAGATGACTGAAGCTCATAAACTTCCTCTACAAAAATAAAAATTATCACCAGTCACTTACCTCCATGTTCCAATTCTTTTTTCTGGATGCTAGATTGGACACAACAATGGTCCACACCTCTGATGTAGATGCCAAGATGACGCTAATGATTGCCCTCAAAGGCCAAAAACTTTACAGAGCTTTCTACAACATCTTCCAATGGAGACTAAACAATCTTCGCCAATCAATCATCATACCAGTGCTGATCCAAAACCTAAAACATGTTCAATATCATAAACAGAAGACAACACAAATCAAAACTCTAGCTTACCTTAGTCATGAAGAGGATACCGCAAACATCACCATGGGAAGACCTTGAAACTCCTGGATGATACACACAAACTGATACAACAAACGTCGCACTAAAAAAACTCTCTTCTACATCATGGCAGCATTGGGTGGGCATGTGGCATCTGCCTATAATTTGCCGCCATCATTGTCCACTTTTATGTTTCTTGTTTCTCTAGTTTTGCTGCCTGAAACACTCTGTGCTAGGCGTCTCCAATGATGCGCAAATCTGTACCACGTGTCATATCATGCTGATGATGTGGATACACTTTTATTTTGTTCTGCCATTGGCAGTTGGTTACGTGCGATTTACATTAATTTTTTAGTTAAATAGGGCAGCTCTGTGCGTGATTGCTTAATAAAAGTTTAGTTTTGCCCAAGTAACTTGTTATCATATCTGCTATATTCTATTTGATGGTCATGAGCAGCTAAACTTTCTACGGAATTGAAGGGGCTGCATAGGTTGTAATTCCGCTGCAGGATGTGCTCAGCAGTCTTATGAATCTATGCAGACCAGCTCCTTTTGGGGGTTTAACTGATCCAGAATAGTTCGTTATCTGTTTATTGGTGTGTGCTATCATGCTTGGCATCGGCAAGTTTTGCCATTACGTCTCTCATGCCTCCTATAGCAGGCCGTTATATGGTTCTATTTTTATACACGAATTAGTCCAGATCTTTGGTGCTAGACACATTGTTTCGCGGACAGTGGTATTGAATATAACTCTAATTAACCACTCTCTAACTGGTGCATGGAACTTTTTTGCTTATGTGATAGTAGATACTACGCTCTCATCAAGTTATTGCTTTATACTTTCTTATATTTTTACACTAACTCTGATGATGCTTGAATATATATATATATA